>PVJI01008582.1:0-70264 GCA_004026765.1 Micronycteris hirsuta
AGCATCCGCCCAAGACTCCAAACCCAGGGCATCATCTTTGGCTCCTCTCTGCCACCCTTCATCAGGCCGCTGGGGGGTGGACTGAAACCAGCCACTTGTCTTCATCTCCCGATACCACCCTGCTCCAGGCCTCGGCCATCTCCAGTTACTGCAGTTACCGCCTCTGGGCTGGTCTCCCTGTTTCTCTGCTCCCACAGGCCGCTTTCTACACGGCATCTACTCAAAATGAAAATCAGAGTCAGTCAGTCTGTCTCTCCCGCTCTCCCTCTCTCTCTCTCCTCACCGGTCTCATCCCTGTCGCATTTAGAACAAAGCCTGAGTCTCTGCCTGTCACACCTCCCGCCTCCCCCTGCCCCCCCCAACCTCATCACTCACTACACCCAGCCACACCAGGCTTTCTGTTCCTCAAGCACACAGGGTCATTCCTACCCCAGGGCCTTTGCATTTGCTGTTCCCTCTATCTGGAGTGCCCTCCCCTGGGTCACTGGTTCCCTCTCATCATTCAGGCCTCAGATTAGCTTTGCCAGCTGACAGAGTCTTTCCAGATAAAGAGCCAATCTCCATCCCTCCTGGTTTATTTCTTTTATGTGCATACACATCACCCAAAACAGCCTCTGTCTCCCTCCTTGCCCCTTACCAAACTATAAACTTCATAAAATCAGGAGCCTTCTCTGCTTTATACACTACTGCCTCCCAGTGTCTGGCATACAACAGGCATTCGGTAAACATCAATACTTGTTGAATGAAGAATTGAAAAGATCAGACTCTGTCTTTCTCTCTGTAAAATGGGGCCACATCAAACCTCCCCGGCAGGATGATGGTGTGGCTCAGAGGTAACTTTTGCACACAGTTGGCATTCCTCTCCCCTCATCGAAGGGCTCCCCCTGGCCACCCCTCCTAGAGCCTGGTTCTTTCCAGCTTCCCCAATCCCCTCTCCTTGTGCCTGGGCGCCACGGTCCTCCTGCAAGCTCCTTAGCTAGCACTGCCCCGCCCTCCACAGCAGGCCTCTGCCTACCGGACAGGTCCCCAAGAGCTGCCGGGGGTTGGCACCCAGAGCCCAGCTCCGAGCTCATGCAAACTTGACCTCCCATCCCAGCCCCCTGTGGTACCCTAATGCAGCCTTTTGTTCAGAACCTCTTAGGGTTGAGTCACACTTCCTTTGTCCCCAGCTGGGTTCACTCAAGAGTGTCTCTGTTTTGCAAGGCTGAGGTTTCTGAGTCCTTCAGGTGACAGTGCTGTATGCCTCAGTGAGCCTGCTGTGAGAGTCATGCCCCTCTCACTCCCCCGAAAAACTTGGCCCAGGACAGTTAAGAAACTACCTCTTTCCGGCAGTTAGGGTATTCTGGTTCGGAGAAACAGCTTTAGACAGTCATCATGCCCAACCCTCCACCTCCCAGCCTACGCCTGCCTGAAACCCACCAAGGAATATACCTGCTGCCTTTGGAGGGCCATTTCAATGCCCTGTGTCCCCACTTTTCCTTCCTGTCCCATGAAATAAGGCGTTACTATTCACTACCTTGGTCAAAGAGGTTTTTCTTGTCTGTTTCTTTGTTTTCCATATAAACATGCACAACGATGCTCACTCAGTCTCAATTTTCCAGAACAGTTTCACTTTCTCAGAACCATCATCATTTTGGGAAAAAGGGTTCCTTACAGGCACAGTACATTGGCCCCATTTTCCTGTTTCTTTCCACAACCCTGGAAGGTAAATTAGGTCACATCACTCAGGAAGAGGGATCCTGGACTGGATCCCTGTTTTGGTTTGGAAAAGATGTTCTTAGAAGCCACACGTACATGGATCTGAGGTCATCTGTGGCACAGAAAGAATAGTTGGTCAGAGCTTCCAGGTAATAACCAGTCACTTTATGGGGTGCTATTTAACCCAGTTTATCACCTACGTCCGGTGGAAAGAACTCTAGCTCTGGAGGCAGATTGATTCAGGATCTGCCTCTTATGGGCTGTGTGTCCTTGGGTAAGTCACTTAACCTCTCTGAGGTCTTGGTTCCTTGGGTGTAAATTCAGGACACTTTTTTGTCCTGGTTTGAACATTAAAAAAAACAAAGATGAAACTCACATATTAGCCATTTTAAAGTGTGCGGTCTGGTGGCATTTAGTACCGTTAGGGTGCTGCGCGACCGCTGCCTCCGTCTAGTTGCAAAGCATCTTCACCAACCCGAAAGGAGACACTGTGCCCCTTGAGCAGCCACACTCCACTCTTCACCCCTCAGTACACTTTAAACATTAACTTATACACTGTTGTACTTTCTTGGGTCTCTAGGCTGAGTCCCCCGAAGAGGAAATGGTGTTTTCTGGCAGGGTCACATCTGGTGACAATAGCTGCCATTTACATGGAGCCAGCCGGGGCTGGGATTCTGCTCTGTCTGAGTGTGACAGAATGTGTTTGTCGGTGCTCTGAATTGTAACCCAGGTGGAGACTTGTGTGACTACCACTGCAGCCAGGACACAAAGGAACTCCGTCACCTCAAAAGTATCTCCCTACGGCCCCTTTGCAGGCCGTCCCCCAAGCCTCCCCTAGCCCCAGTCACAACTCTGTCTTGTGTCCATACAATTTTAGCCATTGCAGAATGTCGTATGAATGTTCACTTTTTTTGTTGACACTGTTACAAATGTCTCCCATTTTCCCCTCTTTGCCCACCTCCACCCAGCCCCCACCCTGCCCCTGGCCTTCACCCCGCTGCTGTGTGTGTCCAGGGGCTGTGCATATATGTTCTTTGGCTAATCCCTTCCTCTTTTATCCAGTCCCCTTTCTCCCTGCCCCACCCTGAGATCTCTTAGTCTGTTCCTACTGGTCCTACTTTGTTCGTTAGTTTATTTTGTTTATTAGATTCTCCATATAAGTGAAATCAAATGGTATGTCTTTCTCTGACTGGCTTATTTCACTTAGCATAATACTCTTCAGGTCCATCCACACTGTTGCAAAGGGTAAGAGTTCCTTTTTATAGCCGTGTGGTGCTCCACTGTGTACATGTACCGCAGTTTCTTTTAGCCGCTCATCTGCTCATGGGCACTTAGGCTGTTTCCAAATCTTGGTGATTGTAAATAGTGCTGCTATGAATGTGGGGGTGCATATATTCTTTCTGATTGGTGTTTTAGGGTTCTTAGGATATATTCCCAGAAGTGGAATTGCTGGGTCATAAGGCAATTCTGTTTTTAATTTTTTGAGGAAGCTCCATACTGGTTTCCACAGTGGCTGCACCCGTCTGCATTCCCACCAGCAGTGCACTAGGGCTCCCTTTCTCCACACCCTCGCCAGCACTTGTTGTTTGTCGACTTACTAATGACGGCCATTCTGACCGGTGTGAGGTGGTATCTCATTGTGGTTTTAATTTGCATCTCTCTGATAATTAGTGACACTGAGCATTTTTTCATGTGTCTATTGGCCATCTGTACGTCCGCTTTGGAGAAGTGTCTATTCGGGTCCTTTGTATGTTTTTTAATTGGATTATTTGTCTTCCTGGTGTTGAGTTTTATAAGCACTTTATGTATTTTGGAAATTAACCCCTTACAGACGTATTATTGCCAAATGTGTTCTTCCATACAGTGGGTTTCTTTTTCATTTTGTCAATGGCTACAGTGTGTTAACTTTGGGCCTGGCTTCTTTTGCCCAACATAATGTACTTGAGATTCATCCAAATTACTGTGTCCTTTTTTTTGCTGAATAGTATTTCATGGTGCAGGTGTATCACCATTTGCTTCTCCATTTACCTGTTGAGTAATATTTGCATTGCCTCCAGTTTGGGGTTATTAGAGCGTTCATAGAGGTGTTAGAGACAGACTGGGAAAAGCATGGCTCTTCTCAGTAGTTTGTGGTTCATTGAAAAGTCAAGGAAAATGTGGGTAAGTTGTGCCCAGAGCCATGTAGCCAGCAGCTGAGGGGGCCCTGGCGTCCACTACTCAGAGCTATACTAACACAGTAGCCGCTAGCCACACGAGGCAACTGAACACTTGAGCTGTGGCTAGTGTGAGTTGAGATGGGCTGTAAGTGTCAAATACTCAGTGGATTTCAAAGACTTGATATGTGCAAAGGTTCTGAGGCCGGAGGGTACTGGTGCATTTGAGGCACAGAAGGGAGACAAGTGGGGTTGGAATGGAGGGAGAGAGGGAGAGAGAGGAGGAGATGAAGGCAGAGAGGTGACCTTATGGTGACTGTTTCTATGTCTGTCCTCCCACTTGATTGCTGCTCCCTTTGGGCAAGGGTTGGGTCTGCCTTGTAAGTCTCTGTAACCCCAGGGTCAGCATAGTGTCTGCTGTACAGCGGGTGCCTGCTACAAGCTTGCTGAATGAAAGAAGGCATGTTGGTGGGAACCAAATGCAGCTGAGATAAACCGAGCAGCCTGGAGAGAGAAGACAAACTGCCTACCGTAGGGCCACTGTGGTGAGTGCATGTATGGGATACACCATCTGGACTCAGGCACTCACACCTCAGCCGCCGGGCGAGCTGGTAGTTGAAGACTCCCAGCTGAGTCCCTCTCTGGGAATGGCCCCCAAGTCACACCCTCAACTCCTACGACTAGTCAACATGGAGTCCAAAGGCCCAGCCT
Organism: Micronycteris hirsuta; assembly: GCA_004026765.1. Taxonomy (NCBI): domain Eukaryota; kingdom Metazoa; phylum Chordata; class Mammalia; order Chiroptera; family Phyllostomidae; genus Micronycteris; species Micronycteris hirsuta. The sequence continues at coordinate 4,563 of PVJI01008582.1, forward strand.
CCTTCCATGAGGTGGGACACTTCTGCAGGGCTCTCTCAGCTCCAGAACTTCTGGTGGGGCAGCATCACACTGCTTCTGCTTCCCTCACTACCAGGCAGGTGCTACCTTCAGTATACCTGCTTGCCAGTCTGCCAGCTTCCCAGAAACCTGCCAAGCCCTAACCTTGCCATCCATCCATCCATCCATTCATTCATTCATTCATTCAACAGATATGTTTTGAACAACGGCTGTGTCTCAGGCATTGTGCCAAGATCCATCGGTGACCCCAAACAGACAGGACTGTTTGTCAGAGGGATGTGAGCCATCAGGTTTCAGATTTCACTGACACGGTCTCATTGCCCAGCCCCACCCCTGCCATGCCACCCCCAGGAGCTGTGACGCTGCTTCCGTTCCCTGGACCAGCCCTTAGGGGATGTGGACTAGTGTTGGAGGAGTGAGGGAGCAGACTCAGGAAGCCCAGGCCTCTGGAGTCAGACAGAGCCAGGCTCCAAGTCCAGCTTAGTGCCTTTTTGCCTTTCCCTAATGACTAACAAATGCTGTTGAGCATCTTTTCGTGTGCTGACTGGCCACTTTTATATCCTTTTGGGGAATAATTCTATTCAGGTCCTTTGCACGTGTTTAAAATTGGGTTGTTTGCCTTTTTGTTGCTGAGTTGCAAATATTCTTTATATATTCTGGATATTGGACTTTCACCAGATATATGATTTGCAAATATTTCCCTCATTCTGTAGATTGTCTTTTTACTTTCTTTATAATGTCCTTTGATGTGCAAATGCTTTTAATTTTGATGAAGCCCAATTTATTTTTCCTTTTGCTACTTGTGCTTTTGGTGTAATTTCTAAGAATCTATTGCCATATCCAAAGTCATGAAGATCTATCCCCATATTTTCTTCTAAGAAATTTATAGTTTTAGCTTTTACATGTAGGTCTTTGATCCATTTTGTATGTGGCATGAGGTACAGATCCAACTTCCTTCTTTTGTGTGATGTTCCAGCACCATTTGTTGAATAGACTATTCTTTTCCCATGGAACAATCTTGTCAACCCTTATCAAAAAGCAACTGGCCATAGATATACGAATTTATTTCTCTGAAATGCGTTAAAACATAAGGCGGACGGGTAGGTGGGTAGAGAGGACAGGGGGACAGAGGTGCAATATGGCGCGTTAACTGTTCATTGTGGAATCTGAATGGTGGGATGTGCACATCTCTTTCAGTAATACAGTGTCGGTGGTGATTATAAGTTGCAGGCCTGCACCTCAGCCTTCCTGCATGACCACATGGGTTTGGTTGCTTTAGGCTTAGTGCATTTGAGCCTCTGTTTCCTCCTCTGTAAAGGTCCCTGGCAGGAGTTTGTGGATGAAATGAGCAGACATAGCAATAGCAGCTGGCACCATGCATGTCCTGTAGCAGTAGTGGCAGAAGCAGTTCCTGCTGTTACTATTAGCCAGGAAGGATGGTTCTTACTGCCAAAAAGTGAATTTTGCTTAGAGGTTCTTCCAGTAAGCTAGAAGGAGGGCTGGTTGCCTTGAGTGTGCATGGAAAAGCAGGCATCACCATTGGTGCGGGGGGGCCCAGGAGTGTTGGTTATTGAGGTGCGTAATTCCACCTCTCCCCACTTTGGCCTGGGCCTGCAGTTTCCATGGCTGGGGCCTGTGGAAAAGGGGGCCCCGTGCTCTGGCTTGGAGTCAAGGAAAAGGGGCACCAGAGGCCAAGAAGTATCAGTCTGTCCAGTGACCTTCTGACGATGTTATGTGAATGAGGGAATAGGAAGCCTGCTTGTCACTGGGTGGGGGAGGGCATTGACGACAAGAAAGCGAGTAGGCTGGGCCTCAGAATCACTTTAGGGTCTGACTCGCCGACATTGTGTTATTATTGAAAGAGTCGTACGGTGAACACCCGTGAGTGCACCATTTAGATTCTACAATGAATAGTTTACTCACCTTATATCATTCATCTCTGCCCCTCTGTCCTCCTCTCTGTCCGCCCATCCCCACCCACCTGACTTTTTGTTGCACTTCAGAGAAAGTTGCATTTACATACTCCTCGGCCCCCTGCATACTTTGGCATGCATCTCATTCAATTTCAAATTGTCTGGGGTTTTTTTTTTGTTTGTTTGTTTTTTGTTTTGTCCAGAACCTGTATTTTTTGTTTTTTAAATCCCCAGGGAATTTTTCCCTGGTGAAGACCCAGAATAGTAAGAGTCCCCTTCCCCTCGTGGCCTTATTATTGCAAGGTATCTGAGAGAGACCCTTTGTTCCAGGTGGAGGTCAGAATCCCAGCGTCCACCTCTTCCCACCTGTGCGGTCTTGGGTGGGTCACATCACCTCTCCAACCTTCAATTTCTTCACCTATAAAATGGGCTTAGGGCAAGCACTTTCTTCTTTGGGTTGTCTTCAGACTGCACGTGAAACACCTGGCACGGTACTCAGCACATAGTAAATGCTCAGCTAACTACTGCTATTTTAAAGATGCCATTACATGCATATCCTTCCGAAACAAACCCGTATTCTGAGGGTGGTAGGGTTTGGTCTTTGTTCCAGGCAACCAGAAGCATTATTGACCTGCCTAGAAACTGGTAAATGGGGAGGTTATATGTGAGGCCAAGACCCAGAAGTCCCCTTGCCTTCACTTTTTTCCTCAGGGGCCAGGAAATCCCTTTCTAGGTGGCTTTGATCTCACTTGGAAGCTGGGGCCCAGGGGGTTGTTTCAGGCCCAGAGTGAGTGTGGTGGGTAGGGAGGGAAATAATCTGCGGAGGCGAGTCTCCATAGCACGTGTCAACAGACCCGTTGTCTGTTCACAACAATAATTTAAGACTCCAATTTTGCAACTCCAGGAGCTGTTGAAACACAGCAGCCCCTTGGATGTTTTTCAGGAGGTTCCAAGGAGCTGCAATGTTAGTTAACACACAAGCTGCCCAGGCAGCAGAAGAGCTCACCGAGTTTGCAGGCTGCCTGCCCACAGCTCAGAGTCACCCACAAATGGCTTTTGGGGGCACATAGCCTTTGTTAGACTGGTATAGGCTGCCAACAATTTTTAATTAATTAATTATTTTTTATCCTCACCTGAGGACACTTTTTCATGGCTTTTTAGAGAGAAGGGAGGTGGGGAGGAGAGAGAGAGAGAGAAAGAGAGAGAGATGTGAGAGAAACATCAATTGGTTGTCTCTCGTGTGCCCCGACTGGGGTTCAAACCCACAACCTAGGCATGTGTCCTTATCAGGAATTGAACCCACAACCTTTTGGTTCACTGAATGATGCTCCAGCCAACTAAGCCACACTGGTCAGGGTGCCAACAACTTTTTTAAATGTGGAGATTACACTAAAATGTCTTGAAATATCAAATCTGGCAATACTGGGCCCATTGGCTGAGTGTGATTGGCCTCTTTATTGTGGCACATGAATGCCAGTTTGTCACTGCTACTTCAGGGTTACCTGCCTGGCCACTGTTGGCATCTAAGCAGAGCAAATGTATGGAGCAATCTTTGATGCAGGAGGTGAGTGAGTGTGGGTAGTAAGATGGCGTGTGTGGTTCAAGGAGCATGAAGTCTGGGGTCAGATGGACCTGGCTTTTAGTCCTGGATATGTCACTAGCCATGCAGCCTCCAGCTTTTTGTTGGCCTGAACCTCAGTTTTGTCACCTGAAAATTGGGACAAGTAATGAGGTTATGTGGGTACAGCCTTGTCTATCCACACTCCTCTATTGGCATTCTGCATCCCAAATGTTCTGAAATACTGGCAGTTTGCCCAATATTTCCATTCTCTCTCTCTCTCCTCTCTGGGCCCTCCATGTGCAGTTCCCTCTGTCACATTCCAGGCATATGGATGACACCATCAGGAGGTTATAGACCAGCAACAAGGCATGGGGCGTGAGGTCTGTGTGTATGTGTGTAAACTTGAAAGCTAAGGGAATTGTGGGATATTCCCAGGCTCAGACAAGAGGCCTGGGAGCCTCTGTCTTTACCCCAACTCCCTTCCCTGTCACTTCTCTGGCCTTCAGGTGCCTTGGGGAAGGCCCGTGGGGACACTCCAGGCATGAAGGGGTGGGATTTTCTCTTGGTTAATGTCCCTGCTCCCTTCTCAAACCAGAAGCCTGGCTACTCTACAGCTCTGGGTTGAGGTGTACAGGCCATGACCCCTCAAAGGTTATTGTCAGAGAGGCCATGGGCAGGTCACCCAGCTTCCCCAAGCCTGTTTCTTCATCTGTGTAGAACAGTCTTTACAGAGTGCGGGGATCTGTGAGATACTGCCTACAAAGCTCTTAGGACAGGGTCTGGCTCAATTCATCTTAGCAGCTTCATAAAAGCCAAGCTGATGCTGAATACCCTCTGTATGCCCAGTATTGCAGGAAGTCCAGAGTATACAGTCTCCTAAGGACTGGCTCTGTGACTTTAAGGATTGCTTTAGGGTTTGTGGATTTTGCTGATTGGAGACATGCAATTTTTAGGGAGCAGTCCATTTCTAGGAATTTATCTGAAAGGTGCACAAAAATTTAGCTCTAAGTAGGTACACAGTAACAATTTTTTAAAGTGAAAAACTGGAAATAGCCTTCATTAAGGAAGCATTAAGGCTTCCAACTCTAGCATATTGGTTAAATGGGTGATGAGACAAGTAGAATATTATGCAGTCATTCAAGAGGAAGCATGGAAAGATGTTTATTATTAAGTGAAAACAATATAAAAAACAATATTTGTATATCATAACTATATATTTATGTATATATTTTAAAAACTTGAATACTAATACACCCAAATATTAACAGTGGATACATCTGAGTGGTTTTTACAATTTTTCTTAGTTTATATTTCCTTTTCTAAATTTTCTGCAATAAATGTGCATTTCTTCTGTGAAAAGTATAGTAATATATGTATTAATTTCTAAATTATTTAATAATGTTATTAAGGAAGGTCGTCTTTACTAGCTGTCCCTGTCCCTCTTCCCGTCCTTCTCTCTTGACTCGATTCTTGATCACTCCCAGTAAACATGGGCTCATCATGCTACTAACATTTATTAACCTCAGAGTATCCTCCTATGTAAAGATGAATACTCACGTTCTCCAGCTGGTTTGTATGCACGCCAAATTTTGAGGTGCGTTAAACAGAGTTCTTTACCTCCCTCCATTTATTTATTCTCTTTTAATTCATTTCATCCATTCATTCCTAGTTTGTGGGGCGTTTATTTACTTTACGTGCGCATGCGCACTCCTGGTAGCTAGTCGTCGGGGCCGCTCTGCCGGGAGGTCCCGCCTTCTGGCCGACCATTGGCCGGCCTCACCAGCTCGCCCCCGATTGGTGCCCGTGGGCTGGGCCTCCCTGCCTCTCAAAGTTGGCGGGAAACCAGCGTCCTAGCGTAATGGCGGCAACTGCGGCCGATTCTTTTTCTCGCGGCGGCCAGGCGGCGGTGAGGCTGCCGTCGTCACCGCCGGTCAAGGTGTTGGCGGAGCAGCTGCGGCGCAACGCGGAAGGCGGCCCGGGCGCGTGGCGGCTGTCACGGGCGGCAGCCGGCCGCGGGCCGCTGGAGCTGGCGGCCGTGTGGATGCAAGGCACGGTGGTGGCAGCGGGCGACGGCGAGGCGCGGCTGCGGGACCCGAGCGGGGCCTTCTCGGTTTGCGGCCTGGAGCGGGTGCCGCGCGGCCGGCCCTGCCTCGCCCCAGGTAATGGCCGGAGTCTAACTCGGGACTGACCCTTGTTTTGTGCAGTAAGAGGGCAGGGCCTGGTCGTCCCTCCTCCGGGCCTTTGCTGCTGCCGGTTTCCCTCCTCAGGACCCTTCCTTCCTGTCCCAACCCCAGTCAAGCGTCATCCAGGCTGACCTGACGATAAGCATCACTTGTAGCCCGATTTTTAGAAGTGTAGGTTTCTAGGAACATTCCCCCAGTCCTTTGAGTCGTAATCTCCAGGGAGGGGATCCCCCCCCAGCAGTTGTATTTGTAAAAAGCCCCCTTCTGGTAGGTGATTTTTCCCCCCATCAAATTTCGGAAAATACTAGGAAATGTCTGTTTATCTTTTAGGCCTCAGAAGCCCTGCAGGACCCCTAGGAATGGGAAGCCCCACCCGCACCTGTCCTTTATGGAACTGCCTTAGCCTGGAGGTCACTAAAGCTTGCGTCTTTTAAATCAGTGATGCTCAAACTAGAGAGTGCATCAGACTCACCCCCGGGGCTGGTGAAAACTGGGCTCCACCCTCAAGTTTAGCGTCTGTAGGTCTGGGTGGGGATGGGATTTGCATTTCTTACCCAGCCTGGAGCTGAGCTGTTGTGTTGCTGGCCTGGGTGTCACACCTGGAGAACCACTGGGCCAGAAAACTAAGGGAGAGATCACGACTGTGCTTTTCTGACAGCTGTGTGTTCAGCATTAGGTTGAATTCCTAGCTCTGCCTCTTTCCAGCTGAGCTGCTTGGAGCACTTACCTTAACTTCTCTGGACCTGTCCTGCCTCTGTCAAAAGGGGCTCATAATTTCTGCCTGTTGTGTGGATTCAATACATAAAACATCTTCACACAGCTCCTGGCTCATAGTGAAGGTTCAAACAGTTGTGACCATTGTGCCTTACTATGAAATACTCCTTCTGTTCCCTTGCCCTAGCCCCCGCCCCATTCTTTGGCCTCCCTCCCTTTGTGCCCTCTGCAGCAGTGTTAGTCTGACACAGGAGCAGTGAACTACAGGCTGCCCCATCTTTTCATATGACTGCCAAACTAAAAATGGTTTTACAGTTTCAAGTGGTTGAAAAAAGTAAAAGAAGAATATTTCACGACTCGTGAAAAGTATACGAAATTCAAGTATCAGTGTCTGTAAGTAGTGTTTTATCACAACACATTTTCGTAATATCTAGAGCTGTTTTCACATTACAAGTACAGACTTGAACCTGGAAAGCCTGAAATATTTTTCTCTCTGCCCCTTCAGAGAAAAATTTCTGACCCTTGGCCTAGCATGTAACCTGAGTTGCTCGGTGTTTCCCATGTCTGGTCCCAGCCCCGGCATGAGGTTGGCACCAGTGATTGTTTGACTTACCTACTGCCTGAATGCCTGCAGGCAGGGGCCATGCCATTTCCTCTTGTTAATTAATACCAAGTCTTAATTGACAAACCCTAGTTAACTGCCTTCAGGCAGGGAGCCAGGAACGTAAGCAGGCCGCTAGAACAGTAATATCTAGGCTTGAGCACAGGTTGCCAAAGGAACAGAGGAGGGACAACTGGCTTGTATGCTCAGGGAAGCCTTACTGAAGGACATGACCCTGAAGAACGTGTTGGAATTAACTGTAGGGATCAACCCTCCCAGGTTGCCTTGGACTGAGGGGGATCCTGGATGGTGGGACTTATAGTTTATATATTTATCCCCACCTGAGCACATTTTTTTTTCATTACTTTAGAGAAAGAGGAAGGGAGAGAGAGAGAAACATCAATTGGTTGCCTTCACATATATGCCCCAACCTGGTTACGCATCCCTAGGGGGGGTCAAAACCACAACCTGGGGATGTGCCTTGACCAGGAATTGAACCTGCAGCCTTTGGTCTACAGGACGATGCTCCAACCAACTGAGCCACACTGGCCAGGGTGGGACTTTCCATTTTAAAACCAGAACAGTTGGTCACCCTATGTCCGTCTGAGGCAAGAGATCGTCCAGGTCTATGGATCAGTGTGTGCAAAGGCTTGGAGGTGAGAGCCCTGTGCTTTGGGGGAGCCTGAGACAAAATGTGGAGCAGCAGTGAGAGGTGGGAGGGCTCCCATCCTGCTGAGCTGTTTGTGGAAGGACCTTCCTGTTTCAGGGTAGCTGTTAGCTATGTTCGTTATATCAGGGCTCTACTCCCACTGCTGCTCTGGAACAGCCAGCAGTGTGTTTCCATACATGTCAGGTGCTGCATGTGCAGAATTGAGTCAGCTCTCCCTGCTCTCTAGTTGCTTCCAGTCTGCAGGGCATGAGGGAAGAAACAAACAGTGACCTAGACTGCACTGGGATCAGAGGGTTCTGAAGGCTGGAGCTGCGTTTGAGAAAGGTCGCTGCGGTGGTGTGATGTTTGTGAAGAGGAAGCAGCTGTAAGCAGACTGGCTGGAAGTCATTGAAGTGGCAGAGGATGAAGGCCTGACCAAAGGGAGGGAAGGGGAAAGGGAGGCAGTGCAGGGACACGGGAGGGAGAATGTCTGGGTAGAATGAACAGGACTAGTAGCCAGGTTGTCCAGTCTTGGGGAGGAAAGCACACATGCCTTTAAGCTCATCCCTCTGTGGGTGCCTTCATAGTGGGTCTCCTGTGAACCTCCTCCGGTTGGGATCCCCTTGGGCTTGTTCTTTCTTTCCTGGGTCCTTAGTCATTCCCTTTTTGAGGGTTTGATCTCTACCAGCACTTTAGAGCCATTCAGAGGGTACAGCAAGTATATTTTTAGAACTAACCTTTGTCACTGAGGAACCCCATGTTACTTGCTTAGCAGAATCTGGAGATGAGTTCAAATAAACCTGCATCCTTCCAGGAGTTCAAAACCAGAGGGTCAGGTGTCAGCTTGCCTGGCTTCCTTTAGTCAGAGCCCTGGGGCCCGTGTGCAAACTCAGCCCGCTATTGGAAGCATTGTGATTAAAGTGGCCTTGGAGGGGCATGCAGCGGGAGCTGGCCGCGTGCCTGTCCTTCCTGCTGCGTTTGGGTTTTTTTTACACAATTGAGTTTTGTGTGGTTAAGACCTGCCAAGTTTTGCTTTCAAGGAGAGCCACTTCCGCATGGGAATGGGAAGAGAGTCACAGTTAATATGTCATTAGATCATCTTGGTGGCAGCATGCCCTCTTGTTGATTTGCTTATGTGTACCTAGCTGATGATCTGGAGAAAGCAGGAGGTGGCAGGGGAGCAAGGGGGCTGCTGTAGCGTGCCCAGCTCTTTTGGCAACATTGAGGGAAAACTGGATTTGCTTTGGGGCAGTTAAAGGGGTGTCTTTGCAGAAAGGGGGCTGGCCCCGTGCACAAAGACCAGTCACATACTCCCTGTCATTGAGTGAGGAATAAGGACAGGAGACAAGCTGGGGTCTTCTGCCCGTCCTGAAGGCAGTCCGTCTGATTGTCACTCACTCTGATGCAAGTCTCTTCCATTCCTTGAGCGTGATTGTTTTGCTCATGATGGTAGCCTGCTGCAGTTTTTTTTAGCATTTGAAAATGAGACACAAAGAAGGTACACGTGTCATGTTCCAAGTTAAATATTGAACTTAGCGTCAATGTATATACATATTGATCACTGACCGCTTCGACAGTTTGATCTCTGTTCTCCGTGTGTGTTTTTTCTCTAAGTTGCCTCTCTGATAAAGTTAAACCTTCTGAAGGACTGAGTCTGTTTTGTGTTTGTTTTTTCTGTGAACGCGAACATTACCATGGCCTTTTTTTCTTCCAGGAAAATATGTGATGGTAATGGGAGTGATTCAGGCCAGCATTCCTGAGCCATGCCTACAGGCTGTGAAGATGACAGATCTCTCTGATAATCCCGTCCATGAAAGCATGTGGGCACTGGAAGTAGAAGATTTACACAGGAATATTCCTTAGAAGACGTTGGAGGTGTCATTAAAAACAACTGAAATTCTGAAAGGACTTAGGTTCTTATACCATGTGGATTTCACGGACAGTGTTCAGTGTGTATTTCTCAAAAATTTCTCAGAGAGCTGTGCTTTGGCTAACCAAGGCGTCCAGATGTAGGGTTTCTAAATGCTGGGACACACACTCCAGTTCACTCAGCTCCTGCTGCCCCTGTGCTTTGACTGATGAAAAGCAGATGTTGCGTTCATTCTCTCTTTCTGCTTTGGTTTATGTGTGTTAATTCTTTCTAAAGCACTCAGAAATCTCATGTTGCATTTTTCAAGTTTTACTAGTGATGATACTTTTTCTGTTACCGCTGCAACCCTATTTTATGATGCAGACTTTGAATCTCAGTCTTTGCCTATGGTGACTAAAGTGAATCTCAGTCAGGTGTGCTTATGCGCAGGAAAATAGACCGTGTGAAAGAAGGACATCCTGGCCCCGTGTCTTCTCCATCAACAACTTCCATACCCAGTTTGCAGGTCAAACGGTTCAGCAACGTCTCCAAGACAAAGCTCTCTTCTGAATACCACTCAACCTTAACTGTCCATTTCCCTTAGACGTGGGTGATGGTAGGAGATGCTGAAATGCTTTCAAGATTTCTTGTTGAAACTAAAGATTGATTGAGAACAACTTTCAGGCAAGTGCAAACTTCTGCCTCTTGTGACGAGACACTGCAAGGGAGCACCCTCCTGGTACCGAGTTCCTACATTCTTGGTGCGGAATGACCTTTCGTTGTGATTGCGTTGGACACTGGGTTTCCGCTCTGTTTCTAGCCCAGCCCTCTTTCCCCCTGAGATTGTGAATGTCAGAAGAGCCAGGTTTTGTTGCATTATTGATCATCTGCCACTAATAAATTGTTTTATATGCTGTATGTTTTTTTAAATAGACTTTTTAAAGAACATCTTTAGGTTTATAGGAAAAAAGAACACAAAGTATATAGTTCCATATACCCCTTTCCTCAGTTTCTCCTATTATTAACATCTTGTGTTGGTGATACACTTATTATAATTGATGAGCCAACATTGGTACATTATTATTAACTAAAGTTTGGGGTCACTCTTTGTGATAAACCATTCTGAGTTTTACATTCATCTACCATTATAGTATCATACCACACAGTTTCACTGCCCTAAAAATCCTGTGTGCTCCACTTATTCATCTTTTCACCCCTTTATGCCTCGCAACCACTGATTTTTTCCTACTATCCATAGTTTTGCCTGTTCCAGAATATCACATAGTTGGAAACATACAGGATGTAGTTTTTTTCCAGACTGGCTTCTTTCACTTAGTGATATGCATTTAACATTTCCCCGTGTTTTTTTGCAACTTGATACTGATTTTTTTTTTTTTTGCTGAATAGTACTCCATTGTGTGGATGCACTATGCTTTGTTTATCCATTCACCTCTGAAAGGCATCGATTTGATTCCAGTTTTTGGCAATTATTAATAGAAATTTTTAGAGAGAGGGGAAGGGATGGAGAGAAGGGAAGAAACATCAATTGGGTACCTCTCACACTCACCTCAACTGGGGACCGAACTTGTAACCCAGGCATCTGCCCTGACCAGAATCGAACTGGCAACCTTTTGCTTTGTGGGATGACACCCAACCAATTGGACCACACTAATCAGGGCGGTGGACATGTTTTAAGCTTACTGTGATAAATGCCTGGGAGCACACCTGGTGATCATGTGGTAAGCCTATGTTTAGCCTTGTAAAAAACTGCCAGATTGTCTGTCTCAGTTCATTTGGGGGGCTATGACAAACACCATAGACCAGGGGGCTTAAAACCAATTGAGCCCTAGCTGGTGTGGCTCAGTGGATTGAGCGCCAGCCTGCAAACCAAAGGGTTGCAGGTTTAATTCCTAATCAGGGCACATGCCTGGGTTGCAGGCCAGGTCCCCAATTGGGGACATGAGACACAACCACACATTGATGTCTCTCTCCCTCTTTCTCCCTCCCTTCCCCTTTCTCTAAAAATAAATAAATAAAATCTTAAAAAAAAAACAATTGAAATTTATTTTTCCACAGTTTTGAAGACTAGGAAGTCCAAGATCAATGTGCTGGCAGATTCAGGGTGCTGCTTCCGTGTTCATAGGAAGTACTCTCCTATAGATGGCTGTACTCTCTGTTCTCACATGGCAGAAGAGAGAAAGGAGCTCTCTGGGGTCTCTTGCAAGGGCACTAATCCCATTCATGAGGGCTCTGCCCTCATGATCTTATTACCTCCCAAAGACCCCACATTTCAATGTGGGAATTTGGGGGAACACGTATCCAGTCTGCCGCACTGTCTTCCAAAGTACCGTTTTGCTTTCGTATCCGCAGTGTGTGAGTTTCTGTTGTTCTACATCCCCACCAGTATTTGGTATTTTTAGTGTTTTGGATTCGCTATGTTTTTAAACTATAACATTTTCTTTTAAAGGTGGGCCAATTGGAAATAATGCAGTGTTTTTATTACTGATCTGGTTTTGTTGACCTCTTGAAGCTTGTTTTGAGCAGGTTTATGTTCAAAGCTTGGGGATTTTCAGGCCATGTTGATGAGCTATTTCTGGAACTTTGCAGCGTTAGAGACTTGAATATGAGCTCTTCGTCTGTTAAACGTGCTGTGAGACTGTAAGGAAGTTACTTAACCTCTCTGTGCTTTAATTTCCTCATCTATAAGGTGCAGATTATACCCAGCTCATAGCACTGATGTGAGGAATAAATGAAGATACATTTAAATCACTTTCATGTGTGCCTGGCACATGGTGGCCACCAAATGGTTGTTGTTGGAAGGAGTAGTAAGTTCTTACTTACATCCATAAGTTACCTTTAAGAAAATATTTATTTATTTATGTATGTATTTTTTTAGAACAGTTTTATTTCTAAAAACAGTTGCAAAGACAGTACAAAGAGTTTCCATATACCACATCCAGTTCCCTCTGTAATTATTAACATCTTACATTAGTATGGCACGTTTGTTAAAATTAATGAACCAATATTGAGATGTTATTATTAACCAAAGTCTATACTTTAAATTTAGATTTCCTTAGTGTTTTTTCTCTGAATTTTCTTTTCCTTTTCCAGAATCCCACCCTGGATACCCCATTACATTCACTCCCCATGTATCCTTAGGCTCCTCCTGGCTGGGGCAGTCGATCAGTTGCTTCGATTACACTGACATTTGATGTAGTCCATGGGGTCTCTGTTACAGGAGTCTTAAGTGAAAGCTTTATTCCACAATTATTATGGAGTTCCCAATAGTAGCCCTTGAGCTGGGTGTGTGGTAGGCCTCTTAAGACCTTACAGGGAGGCTCCCCTGATCCAAAACCTTCTTTTCTGCTAGAAAACTGTGCCAGGCTGCTGAGAGTCTCCTGCACCATATTCTACCGATTGGCGCCCACCTAACTTCTGGTGAATAATGTCCGGGTGAAATTCTAATTGGGTTGGTCTTGCTTCCTGAGCAGTGAGTGAACTCAGGAGTGTGGGAGGTGGGAAAAGGACGGTGCCCTGTGTTTTGCTGACAGTCCCCGCAGATTGCCAGTGGCTCCCAGTGGCTTCTTTGGAAGTGTGCCACCTCAGCATGTTAGCTGAGCTCTTGTGGTTTCCCTGAATATTAATAACTCTCACTGTTTCGGCTAGCGTTTCCTCATTGACATCACCAAATGAAAACGCGTCTCGGGTAGGGGTTTCAGTGTTCTGGTGCCAAATCAAAGTTGGTTTATCACCAAGCACCCCTCGCCAGACAAGGGCAGGCTGTGTGCTTGGGCCGTGCTGCTTCCCTTTTGAAATTGACTCTTTTCTAAGAACTGAAAATAAGCACCCTAGGCTGTGACTTCACTTTTCTTGGAACTGCTTTACATTAGAAGAAGAAAAAAAAGAAAACCCTCATTTAGATGGTTTTGGATCTGAGTTCCCTAGTTCTTTCTGTTGCGTATTCTTGTAAAGCTTATGTTTTACCACAAAAGTCTTATGTATCAGGTGAAGAAGGAAGGGGAAAGAATGACCATGTGAACTAGTTGTGCTTTGCCTCCTGGTCTGTTTGCGTATGATTTAGTGGTCAAGGAGAAGGACTTGGAAGACACACTGTGTGCAGTTGTCCTCAAGTCCCAGGGGTATTGGTCGTGACAGTGTGGTCCTGAGATCTGTCAGGTCACCAAACGGCCCATGTTGCCTAGGCTGGTATTGCTAAACCTCAAGCCACCGGCAAAACTCACTGAAAAGCTGCCTGTCTGCAAGAATAGGGTGAAAAATGCATTTTCAGCCATAGTGACCTACATTTAGCAGGCGTCTTGTAGCCTGTGCAAAAGAACACCTTTTAGGGCTCTCCATCTGCCTGGGATAAAGGACAGACTTAGCCACAACGGGGCTTCAGTGCTGGTCCTTTCCTGTCTGTGCTTGGGCTTGGAGGTCAGTCTGTGAAATGAGATAATTTGTCCACAGGATGGTACCTGCTAGGTTCATGGAAACCAGATTAGAATCCCCTTCTGAGAGCAGATCTCTGTATGTAGAGAGGCACATTCTGTGTCTACACTGGAGGGGACTCCAGAGATGTGATTGTGTCTTATTTAGCTCTCTCTCCACCCAATATCAGGCCTTGTATAACATTATATATGGGCAGTAAGTGAACATTCAGTGAATGGTTGTTTTTTAGGTAGGAAGACAGAGGAAATATACAAGCAAAGGCACAGTGTTCTTGAATTTACATTTGGCACACACAGTTTTCAAATGAAAAGGAGCCCTTGCAGTCCATGCCTAAGTGTACCTTTTAAGTCAAGCACCCTGGGGTATTTTGTAACCAGGCTGAGGGTGCTTGCTAGAATGTTTTAGAATGTTCTGAAGTACAGATAAGGATGACTTGGTAAAGACAGAAAAGTCTGGAGGGAAAAAGAGAGAGAGAGCTGAGTCAGGGGGCAAAAAAGAATTCTAGTTCTACAGGAATCCTTAACCATCCCTGGATAAAGAATGCAAATTCAACCAAGAGTTATTTACCGGGGACTGCTAGAAGTTTTCTCCTGTGTTACTTCATTTTACTGTGTCACTGCCCCTCTGGCTATGGAAATTGCAGCCAAGGGGATAGAAGCCCTTTGCCCAAGAGCATCTGGCCAGCAGACTGTGGCAGGGACAGATCTCAGGCCAGTTGGTGTCCCACGTTGCAGGGGAGGTGGCCAGGGCCTTCATTTTGAGATGGCTGTTATGGAGAAACTCCTCAGACCCACTCTGGAAGCTCATAGCCTTTTCTTTTTTTTTTTTCTTTTTTTCTGAACGTTGGGTAGTACAGTCAGCCCTGTGATATTCTCCCATGAGGGCTGCTGTCTCCAATGCTTTTTTCTAGGAGGATTGTGTCAGCAGTCTTGCTTCCTCAGCTGCAGCCTTCTTTGATCTTCAGTGAGAGTTCATGGTCTGTACATTTAGGTGCTAGCACCCCCTGCTGGCCTGTGCCATCCAAAATGGGATGGCAGCCAAGGACCACAGAGAGAAGAAAAGGAACAAAACGGTGCCTTAGGCTTCACAGCTGTCCACCCCTCGGGGTGTTGCCTATTGTGGCCAACCCATCTTGGGGGTAAGGGGTGGGGCAGGGCATTGGATTTGGCAAACAGATGGGTTCCAATGGTCCTGCTTTGAACCCCAACCCTACTGGTTATTAACAGGGTGAGCTTAGGAGAGTCACTTCCCCCTCTCAGAGCCTTATTTCTGTCATCTGTAGTGAAGGGGTGATTTGGAGTCAGGGAGGTGAAGTAGCTTGTCCTCCCTGTTAACTGGCATCCAGGCAGTCTTAGGTGAAAGGGCACAGTCAGTGCCATTTGATATGTGGCACCATTTGCCTAGCAGGCCTATGACCTTGTTAAACAGGACTGCCACTTTACTCTTCTGAGCTTGTGTCCTCAGGACTGGAAATTACTGGAAAGCAAGAACAGAATGTGAGTAACCTCTCCCTACAGCCAGGGACAGAAGATAACGCTGGAACCCAACAGCCCAGGGGCCACACAACAGCAACTCCACCCTTTTTAGATCCAATTATAATCCAGTAAAAGCTCAAAGCCCCACCCCTCAGTGCTGGTGCATCTCTCCACACCATGCCCCTCTTCTTTCTTGAAGAGTGAATAAAATCTTTACTCTCTATACTTTCTTCTCTCTGTGAATTCTTTCACAGCTCCTATCACCGACTACCCTAATATTAGGTGCTCAAAAAAAATGTCCACTTCATTGGTCTTTCTGTCACCAAGCACTTCCTCAGCACCTGCTGGGTTCCAGACGCTGGGGACACAGTAAACAAAAGACACCTGGCTGCTCCCTGTGAAACACGGTGTCCTCTTACCCTTCGAATCTCTCTGGCCTCCCACTTTGCCTCATCTCTCCGGTTTACAGCCTCACCTCTGTTTTTAAATACTCATGATTGGATCGGGCTCACCAGGATAATCTCCCCAGCTCAAGGGCCTTAATCTATCTAATAGCATCTACAAAGTCCCTTTTGCCACATAAGGTAACAGTCACAGGTACCAAGGATTAGGATGTGACATCTCTGGGGGGAAAGCATTCTACCTGTCCAGCCTGCCTCTGGCCCCTGAACATGCAGGCCATCCCAGATGCCAAATCCATTCACCCGGCCCCACAGACCCCAAAGTTCGCATGCCATTTACTCAAAGCAACTCAAAAGCCCCAAACTCAAAGCCCCAAACTCATCATTTAAATCATCTATGTCTGGTGGGGGAGGGGGAGACTCTAGATATAATCCATCTGTGAACCTGTGGAACTCAGGAAATAAATTAATCTGTCACCAAAATACAATGGTGGCAACCTAGAGGGGATGCAGTATAGTCCTGTACCTGATCCAAGGGACCACAGACATGATATAAGCAAGAAAGATGAAGAAGTAACGAGGCTTTAGTGCCTGGAAATACCAAACTATTAAGTTTCCCTTCCTCCTAAGCAAACCAGAAAGGAAAGGAGTTTCTCAGACCACTTGTTAGCACCTAACTCCGTTCATTGAGATGAGGAAAGAGCAGAGCCAGAGTTTTATTACATATTTACTGTCTATTTTGGAAAGTAAGTAAGACTCAGGTCTCCACATGCACAACTGTGCTGCCTGTGGGTGCAGAGACTTTCCCAGAATACTACTGAGCCTGGGCATCCTGCATGTGGGCCTTCAGGCTGTAGGGGGTGTGACTGATTACCAGCCCCACCTGGGATACTTTCAACCTTGTCTCAACCCTATCTTTAATTAAAATGTCTGTGGGTGGGCTCAGGAAAATCTAAGTGTTTAGAAAGCTCTCCGGTGAATCTTATAACCAGCCAGGTATAGTAACCATATACCTACAGTTTCCTGGCCTGAGGCAACTGGCCAGGAGCCAGAGCTGCCCTGCCGGCCCCCCCACCCCCACCTCCCTGCCGCTGGCGGACTGCTGAGCCCTTTGCCTCCTGTGGTGGGGACCCTGGAGTCCTGAGAATATGGGCTTCAGCCAGAGGAAGGACAAATGAAGAACTCAGGAGCCCCTAGGTCCAGGACCAAGGGGCCACTTGTCCCCCAGTTTCTCTGAGCAGGAAGAGAAACAGGATGGAAAAGGCTCATACAAAGGAACTGGGCTAGACCACCCACTAGCTGTTCTGGGCCAGCCTGGACTCTCCTTGGTGCTGGGCTGCTGCTAAGGGCAGTACAAGGTAGAGATGTCAGGTTTCCCTTTGTTAAAGTGAGTCCACTTAAAGGAAAACATTAAGTGAAAAATAGTGTGGGTGGTACACGAATGACCTATGTTTGGGTAGACAGTTTGCTTTTACTTGGTGTTCCAGAAGAGTAAATTTCAACCTTTTTCATCTCATGGTACACATAACTAATTACTAAAATTCTGTGGCACACCAAAAAATATATTCTCTGTTGATCTGACAAAAAATTAAGTGTAATTTTGATTGATTTATAAAAATAATAATAATAATTATCTACACTTTTTTCTCCAAAGTGACTTTTTAAAAAAATCAGGTGCCTATACTTGTACATAATGATTTCTGGTACCAAGAAATTACCAAGAATTAACCAATCAGATGCAACCTAATTATATGATATGACCAATAAGATGCAACTTTATTATATGTATGACCTATATATTTATGGTTCAAGGCTGGGCATTGACACCAGCAGCTATTGTTGTGTTGGCTGTTGTCATTTTTTAAATTTGACAATGTAAAGGAAAAGAGGTCGGTGCCCCTGACTAAATAGTTATGTATTGCATGTTTTAAAAATTCTTGTGGCATACTGGTTGAAAATCACTCTTCTAAAATATGGTTGCGCTGTCCCCTAGCCTTGTGTAGCTATTGAGCACTTGACTCATTGTTAGGGTTGCCAAATTTAGTAAATAAAAATACAGGATACCTCCTGCTTCTTAAGCATGGGCTGTGCATGGCAACTTTCCTCCAAAGAGGGCACCGCGGAAAGGCGTAGTGAACAGAGTAACTTGACAAACACATCTCAGGTGATCCAGGTCCACATCAACAATGGCAGGTCACGTTGACAGCATGTGCCCTTTGTATGATGTGACGAGAATGGTACTTTACCTTTGTGATCTACCTCTACCGAAACCATAACACCCAATCTGCTCATGAGAAAAACATCAGACAAATCCTAATTGAGAAAAACTCTACAAAATACCTGACTCTAGTATTCCTCAAATTTGTCAAGGTCATCAAAAACAAGGAAAGTTTGAGAAGTCATCACAGTCAGGACAAACTGGATTGCTGTAGATCTGTGCTGACCAATACCACAGCCACTAGCCTCACTTGGGTATCTAAATTAGGTGGTGCCTAAGGAGAAGGGATGGCTCAATGTGACTGGGATTGTGGAGAAGAAAAAGGACTCTAGGAAGGACTTCCGGCCAAGATGGAGGTGTAAGTAGACTCCTTGCACAACCAAAAGAAGGACAACAAATTTAAAAACAAAAAACAACCAGAACTGCCAGAAAACTGAACTGTATGGAAGTCCGACAACCAAGGAGTTAAAGAAGAAACATTCATCCAGACTAGTAGGAGGGGCGGAGACAGGCAGCCAGAAGGAGAGGACTATAATAAAATATAGTTTTTAAAAATTGGGGCCTGGAGACAGACAAGGGAATCAGAGATTGGAAGCCCAAGAATTTGACCCTGTTGCTGCTTGAGGATGGAGGGCCATCCATGGTAAGAAATGAAGGTGGCCTCTGGGAGTTAGAAGCAGTCCCCAACTTACGGCCAGCGAAGAAATGGGGATCTCAGTCCTGCAATTGCAAGGAACCAAATTCTGCCAACAATCCGAGGGAGATTGGAAAGGGACTCTTCCCATGGCCTCCTGAAAAGAGCTCAGCCAGTCAATACCTTGATTTCAGCCAGTTGATTTCAGCCATCTTGATTTCAGATGCTGTTACAGTTGTCTCATTCCCCCCCTTTATTCCCCTCTGCCCTGTGCACCCCCTCCCAACTGCATTCCTGCCCCCCATAGTTCATGTCCATGGTTCATACATATAAGTTCTTTGGCTTCTCCATCTCCTATACCATTCTTAACCTCCCCCTGTCTATTTTCTACCTACCATTTATACTTCTTATTCCCTGTGCCTTTCCCCCCGCCCCCACTGATAACCCTCCATGTGATCCCATTTCTGTGATTCTGTTCCTCTTCTAGTTGTTTGCTTAGTTTCTTTTTGTGTTTAGGTTCAGTTGTTGATAGTTGTGAGTTTATTGTCATTTTACTGTTCATAGTTTTGATCTTCTTTTTCTTAGATAAGTCCCTTTAACATTTCACAGGATAAGGACTCAGTGATGATGAACTCCTTTAACTTGACCTTATCTGGGAAGCACTTTATCTGCCCTTCCATTCTAAATAATAGCTTTGCTGGGTAGAATAATCTTGGATGTAGGTCCTTGCCTTTCATGACTTTGAATCCTTCTTTCCAGCCCCTTCTTGCCTGCAAGGTGTCTTTTGAGAAATCAGCTGATAGTCTGATAGCACTCCTTTGCAGGTAACTGTCTCCTTTTCTCTTGCTGCTTTTAAGATTCTCTCCTTATCTTTGATGTTGGGTAATGTAATTATGATGTGCCTTGGTGTGTTCCTCCTTGGGTCCAACTTCTTTGGGACTCTCTGAGCTTCCTGGACTTCCTGGAAGTCTATTTCCTTTGCCAGATTGGGGAAGTTCTCCTTCATTATTTTTTCAAATAAGTTTTCCATTTCTTGCTCTTCTTCTCCTTCTGACACCCCTATGATTCGGATGTTGAAACATTTAAAGTTGTCCCTGAGATTCCTGAGCCTCTCCTCATTTGTTTGAATTCTTGTTTCTTCATTCTGTTCCAGTTGAGTGTTTATTTCTTCCTTGTGCTCCAAATCGTTGATCTGAGTCCCTGTTTCTTTCCCATCACTTTTGGTTCCCTGTACATTTTCCTTTATTTCACTTTTCATAGCCTTCATATTTTCCTCTAATTTGAGACCATACTCAACCAATTCTGTGAGCATCCTGATTACCAGTGTTTTGAACTGTGCGTCTGATAGGCTGGCTATCTCCTCATCACTTAGTTGTCTTTCTTCTGGAGCTTTGATCTTTTCTTTCATTTGGGCCTTTTTTTTTTTTGTCTCAGTGTGCCTGTTGTGTAGTAAGGGGCGGAGCCTTAGGTGTTCACCAGGGCAGGGTAACCCAGGTGGCTGAGCTGTGGCACTGTCTGTGGGGGAGGGGTCCGAGAATGAACAAAGCCACTAGCTCTGCCTTCTGCTGGTTTTTAGTCCCTTCCCCCGCTACCCACAATCAAATTGGGCTTTTCTGATGCTGATTCCTGGGTGGGTGGGTGGGTTTATGTATGTATGTTCTATGACCCTGTGGGTCTCTCCAGTGAACTCTCCTGTGAAGTTGGGAGTTTCTCTCCCTGCTGCAACCCCCACAGGATTTTTTGGTCAGAGGTTTTGAGGCTTTATTTTCCTGCACTGGAACCCTGGGTTGCACAGTCTGTCTTCCTCCCAGTTTATCTGCACATGAATGTGGGACTGCCAGCTGCTGCTTCACTTGTCCCAGTCTGCCAGCCACTGCCTTGCTGCGAGTCCTCTCCTTCTGGCTGCCTGTCTCCGCCCCTCCTACTAGTCTGGATGAATGTTTCTTCTTTAACTCCTTGGTTGTCGGACTTCCATACAGTTCAGTTTTCTGGCAGTTCTGGTTGTTTCTTGTTTTTAAATTTGTTGTCCTTTTGGTTGTGCAAGGAGGCACAGTGTGTCTACCTACACCTCCATCTTGGCCAGAAGTCCTGTTGGATACCCAATTTAAAGGACTTATAAGGTCAGGCCCATCCACTTCAAGGTCAGCTGACTTGGAACTTTACATCTCCAAATTCACTTCACAACAAGACATACATTGGTGTTGGATTGAGAAGGGACATATACACCAGAGTGGGAATCTTAGTGGGGGCAGCTTAGTGTTGTCCTCTACAAGGACCTGTGAGGAGTAAAGTGGGTTCTAGAGACAGACAATGTGGTTTCCAGTCCCAGCTCCACTGCCACTCAAAGTGTGTGTGGCCTGGAGCACAAAGCCTTCTTGAGCCTCTGTTTCTGCTTCTGCAAAATGGGAATAAGAATGAGCCAGTTAAGCTCATCATGTGGACTATATCTTACAGACTGATGCTCTTCTCACTTCCCTTGGCCAGAGCTACGCAACTTTGTCCTCACAGGCATGAGAATAGTCTTTCCCCAGTTTTCCCCCCAGTCTCCACCTTTCTGGCTCATGTCAAGGCTCTTTAAAGAACATGAGCTCACTGCGCTGGGATCTCGGTCTCCCCAATTTGGCAGGCTGGACCAGACTTGGCATGGGAAAGAAATGTCAGTGGGAAAAAATCTTTTTAAAAAATGTATGCATGTAGTAAAATGTATATCCAATTGCAACATAAACATAATTGCACTCGTTGGTGTGTGTGAATGAGGCCAAGGCAGGGAGTATTCGGTAGGTTGAAGTTAATTTCCACCCACTCATTGCACGATCATGAAGATGAGACCCTTGGCATTAGTGTTCAAGGGGAGGCATTTTGACATAAGCATCCATCCTGTTTATTCCATGATTATGGGCCTCTAGTACTCAATTTGCTTGAAAACCTTGTGAACTTATTAATGGAGAGAGAAAGAATGAGGAATTGTGGGTAATGTGAAAGCAAGCAGCCAGTTTTGCAAAAGTTCCAACATGGGTGGTTTATAACTAATTGGAAAAACATGTCTCTTCTCAGTTGCCTTAATCCTTTTTGCAGGACCTGGGCCTTAAGTGTTCTCCGAAGGTGTAAGAGGGTGTAATCAGTTCCCAGAGTGGTGACAAAAGAGGCAAAGAACTCATGCCTACATGTGAGGGTCCTTCAGGTGTTGCCAGCTCAGTCTGGGGTAACGGGGACCGGGTCTGTCACCTTCCTGGCTAGAGCAAAGGAGTAGGTGATAGGCATAGCCGAGAGGGGATTCATTCTAGCTTTAAATTTGGCCTTCAAAACTAGAATTTCTGGAGGCAGCATTTGGGACTCAGACAGGAAAAGAAAACAGCCAAAGTTTACTTTTTACTGAGCTAAGTAAGGACTTTAACTCTTTGATTATAATAAGCACAGTATTTGGGTCCTTCCATCTTTTTACAAAGTTATTTTTAGAAAAGCAAAAATTGATGGTCCTGTTCCTGCTTTCTCTTCCTCATTGGGTTTCTCTGTAAGAGAACAGTCCCAGGGACAGATCGCTGGCTGGGCCATGGCCCCACCAGTGTCCGTAACAGGGACACCTCTGTCAGCAGAGGGAACTCTGCCCTGGCTGACACTGCTGGCTCCTCTGCTCCAGGCGCTATAGAAACAGACCCCTGACCTGAGGCCCCCCGGGTCAGAGAGAGCCCTTGTGTCCCTGTTCCAGCTTTGCCTTGTCTCCCTCACTGCACCTCATCTCTCAGAGCAGAGCTGCTGTGGTGTCACACATGGGAGAACAACACACTCCCTCCCCACGGTGGCTTCAGGAAGAAAGGCAGCACGTGGTGCCCCTCCCCCCACCGCCTCCAGGAGAGGGCTTGGACCAAGAGGTGATACTGCTATTAGAGTTTTAAATGTTTGTGGTTTCCTCTGTCTCCACTTCCTTCCTGAAAACCCAAAAGAGGCTTCGCAGGAAAGGAAGGGACTTTCAGATCCCAGAGCACAGCTGGGAATGGCTGTCCTGGGTTAGTCTGGCTGCCTAGAGCCCAGGGTGACTGGGCTGGGCTGTGGGTTACATCCACCAGGGCCACCAAGGCACAGATGGCCAACTGAGCGCTGCCAGCCATCCTGCAAACACCACCTTTGTTCTTCTTGAGGAGGTGCTCCCACAGTGACAAAGGGTTGTTGGGTCTTGTTGTGTTCTGGACTGGCCACTTATAGTAACTATGAGGACAGACTGGGTCCTGTGCCTCCCGGGAATTTCTAGCATGGAATGCCTACAACAGGTCCTAGCCCTTTGTCACTCTCCCCTCTTGTTACTATTAATTACACAGTTATAGGAAATGAGGTGGGCTGCCGGTTATTAAAATAGTGGGGGCAGTTGCTCAAGCTGTTGAAGGCTCCATTAGGAAGTGACTCTGAGATGCTTATTCTAGACCTAGGGACTAGAATAACCTGTTTGGAGGGGCTCCATGGCTGGCCAGTCCCTTGTTTTATGGAAATTGGCCTCTCTAGTCATCTTGAGATAGGCTAATAAGCCAGGACAAGTAGAACAGGGAAACTGAGACAGATAGTTAAACAAGCAGTTTGCAGCCATCTAGTAAATTGCAAAATCCCATCATCTGTAGTCACATATACTTAAGAGTAAGTGGTTTACACTTCTCCCCAACAAGAGGGTAGATAGCTTAAATCACCCTACTGAGGAAGATACCATATTTTGCTGTGTATAATGCATACTTTTTGCCCAAATTTTTTAGGGAAAAAGAAGGGTGTGCATTATACATGGGCTGTACTAATTCTCATGTATAATGTGAATTATACATGGGAATCAGCACTAAAACGTGAGTGTGCATTATACACAGCAAACTACAGTAGATAGCAGAAATCATACAAAGACAGATGAAGTTAAGGGAATGAATCTTATTTTGGTACATCAGCATAAAGCTGATGAATATTCTATTGAGATCCTCCCCAAGACCTTCCCTAAACCCCCAACCTTTTAAAAGCCCTCAAAAGGAAGGTCCTTGCACTTGCTCTCCCTCCCTGGAGCATGCCTGTGTCTTTTCCTCCCTCCTCCTCTTCCCCCACAGTCATGCATCTCCTAAACTCTGAGGGACCCACAAGTCTTGCAACCAAGGAGCAATGGGAGGTGGCAGCTCATCCTGGGGTAACCCCCTGCCCCTGCCCCCAAGGGCCCCTTTTTTTCTGTCATTTTAGTGAGCTAAAGCAGCCCCACCTAGGCTCCTTTCCCCACCTACTCCCTCCTTCTCCTGTTGCTTCTTCTATCCTAGGCCTGTCCTTGTTTCACTGTCCCCAGCTTTACTAAATGTCCTCCAAAAATCACCTGGACTCATGTGATATCTCTCTTGCATGAAGTCAAGAAACCACATACTACTGGCTGGCCCTTGGCAGACCCGTTCAGGGTCAGGTCCCATTTCTGGTAACAACCTGAGAACCTGTGTTAAGTGGCTGAAGCAGGACTACCTACATAATTTGCAGGGCCCAGTATTGAAAGAAAATGCAGGACCCCTCGTTCAAAAATTAATATTCATGATGGTGACAGCAGAGCATTCAGACAAGTGAGGGGGCTCTTCTGAGTGTGAGGCCCTGGCCGTACAGTTTGTGTGCCCATGAAGTCTGATCTGGAGAGTTCAAGGCCGACAACTGGTCTGTGATGCAGATAAATTTGGTCACCCTACCCTTTGGGTGAGTTGATTCACTTCTTTTCTAAACTGTTGACTGACTAAGGCTAGTGAGATGAGCAGGGTTGCTGTAGCCCAGGCTGAGAGGCTGGCTGAGTGTGATGGGCGGCAGGCAGCATCTTTTCTCTAGAACAGGAGGTCCCTGAGCATGGATACCCAACACAGTCATCTGCCACAGGGTTCAAGGTAACATCCAAAAGACCGACATTTCCTGCAAATGCTTTGCCCATGGCCAACCTTTGTGAAAACCTAAACTTTTCTTTCTTAAGTGAGATTTCAAAATGAACTTTTGTGGGCTGGAAAAGGGCAGTCCCTTTCCTGGAGAGAAATTTGTATTTGAAGAGAATGGGTCAGCAATTGCTAAGGAAACCATTGTTTGCAAAGTTTGGCTTATATAAATTATTGGCAAAAAAAGAAAAAACAACTGCCATTTTGTTCTTTCTCCCAGATAGTAAACAGGAAGAGAAGCCCGTGACTGGGTAAAGTGAGTCATGAGTGTGGGAGGCTCAGATCCTCATAGGACTCCTTTTACTTAGGGGCTCCTTTCTGATTTACCCGCCAAGCTCCAAATTAAAAGGCAAATCTGATTAGGTAGCAGCAGACAAAAGATTGTCTGGATAAGTGAATGGGGGCCTGAAGAAGTCTTCAGAGGTTTCTTCTTCTTTCTTATTTTTTCTTTCTTTTTAGGGGAAAAGAATCTCTTGTTTTATTATGAAATTGAAGCCAGAAAAGTCAGTGTTCATGCTGCCTGTCACTACCAGAACCAGTAAGTAGAGAGACAAGGATTGAATTTTTATGGGCGCTTTATTCAGATGCTGTTGATCAGAGAAGATAGTGGGTTATGCACCCTAAAAACCATCTTCACATCTCATCTCAAGCCAACCTTTTTATAAGGAGAAGAAAAGGGTAGGTAAGGGATTTGGGGAAAAAAGGTTAATCAGATAAGAGATGCAGCAATTTCCCTAGTATTTCTTTATCTGCTGATCAACAATTCTTATCTGTGTCACTGACATTCCCTCCCTGGAACACAATGGCTCAGATAGCATGTCAGCTGTCAACACTTGCAGATTCACTGGGGCACAAAGGTTGAATTGCTTGTTGACAGCCTGTGGTCATGTGGGTCATGTATTCCAGCTCCTGGAATAACAGCTTTCCACATGTGTTGATCACTGAAGCCTATCGACTATAACTAGATCTAAAATCTTTAACTCTTGAGTTCCCCTATTGAAACCAAAATATCATTTGCTATGCTTTCGTTTTTTTTTTTACTAGTCTTTTCTAAAGAATTTAAATATAACATAAAATTCATATACCATGAAATTCACTCCTATGATTTGTATAATTCAGTGGTTTTTAGTAGGCACAAAGCTGTGCAATCATCACTGTTATCTGATTCCAGAATATTTTCATCACCCTGAAAAAGAAATGCCATACCCATTAGCTGCTGAGACAGGCTAATAAGCCAGGACAAGCAGAATAGGGAAATTGAGACAGACAGTTAAAAGGCCAAGCAGTTTACAGCCATTGAATAAATCACAAAATCCTATCTTCCCTAACCAAGGATATGTAGGAGTAAATTTTATACTTCTCCTCCCCAATCAGAGGGTAAATAGTTTAAATCACCCTACTCAAGGAGATAGATAGCAGAAGTCCAATTACTGACTGCCATTTGTGCCAATCACACCCAAGGAAGAATCAAATCAGGGGAATAACTCTCATTTTGGTACATCAGCATAGAGCTGATGAATATTCTAATGAGATCCTCCCCTAAGACCTCCCCTAAATTTCCAGCATTTAAAACCCTGAAGACAAAGGACCTGGTACACTCTCACCTTCTTGGGAGCACAGCTGTGCCTTTCCCTTCCCCTCATCTTTCCCTCAGGCATGTTACATTCGCCTTTCTCCTAAGCTCCGAAGATCCTTTTTCTTCCTCTGTAACTTGTTTCCTGAGTTTACACAGCCCAGTTAGCTCACTTCTACTACCTTTGTAACTTTCTAAGTAAACTTTCTCTTATACTTTGAGTTCCTGCCTCTGAGTTCTTTCTTTGTCGAACTCAAGAACTAAGGCCCAACTTTGCTGGTAAGAACTGATATTGTTTCATTGCCAATATCACCGATAACACTGTCTTACCCCCACAGTCTTCCCGTCCCTCCTCATGCCCTGGCAATCACTAATCTGCTTTCTGTCCCTTTGGATCTATCAATTCTGGACATTTCGTATATATGGAATCATACAACATGTGGCCTTTCGGTCTGGCCTCTCTCACTTAGTGTATTGTTTTTAAGGTCCAGCCGTGCTGTGGCATGTGTCAGTGCTCCATTCCTTGTCCTGGCTGAATCGTCTCCATTGTATGGGTCGACCACACGTCATTTGTCCATTCACCAGTCAGTGCGCTTTTGTTTTTTTTCACCTTTTGGCAAAGGGGACTTCCTAACACCTAGTGGAACTATAGGAGTCATGGAGCTGGGCTTGTGTCTTAGAAGACATTTAACCGGAAGTTAGGAAAAAGATAGTACAGTATTTGATATTTCTCATTTAAAACTGCCTTTTTCTCAGTTTTTAATTGTTGCATTCGGAAGTATTGAAAGGTAGCAGAATATGCCACCCACAAATATTTGTATGTTTCTTTGGCATAAGGATGATTTTGAGAAACAGTAGACACAGGAGAAACTCTGAAAACAGAGTAGAAGCTACCCTTTTATAAGGGAAACTTATGTTTATAAAGGAAATCTTCATTTGCAAGGATGTCTCTCCCTCTCTGTACCAGGAATAGATGGATGACTAAATCTCAAGAGACTCTTATCAATGACCTAGGCATGATGAATAGGTCTGCATAATGAATTCCCCTTGTTGTCTGCTTTTCCTGGTGACCGCCACATAACTGGCTTCCCACACCTTTCTCTTGTCTTTAGCTGAAGATGGTATGTAAGCTAGTGGCTCAGGCTACCTTTGGAGTTCACTCATTTTCCCCCAAGTGTCACCTATGTTTACAGGAGGCATATGTTAATAAACTTCTGTTCATTTTTCTCCTGTTAATCTGTCTTTTATCACAGAGGTCTTAGCCAAGAACACAGAAAGGTAAAGGGAAAATTATTTTTCTTTCCCTGCAGTTTCTGGATGACTCAGATGGAGCCCACAGGGATTTCCTATTTGCTCTGGAGCCTGCAGATAGGATCCTGGGAAAACTGGCAGAAGCCAGTAGAGAGTAAACATTCTTACCAAAGTCAGCTCTCCTGGAATTCTACCTGTACTGCTCAGTTGAGAGAGGAAGGTAAAAAATGTCCTATCCTTTCCTTTCCAAGTTCAGACTAGCAAGAGAAAACCATTTGAAAAAAATGAGTTCTTGGGATTGTTTCTCATCCCTTTCAGCAGATACGGGCTTCCACATAAAATCGTTTCTCTTAGGTGTGAATGATTTCTTTTAATGTCTCTTGCACAGAAGGTCTGGGGGTGACAAATTCTCTCATCTTTGCCTGAAATTTCTTTATTTTGCATTCATTTTAAAGAATGTTTCTGTTGGAAAGAATGCTAGGTCGACTAACATAGAATCCTAGGTTAGCAGTGTTTTTCCCACCAGTCATTCTATTTTCTTCTGGTCTCTGCTGTAATCTTATTAATTCAGCTCTTACTATTTTGCTCTTCCCATGAATGTCTCTTTCATCCTCTAGCTGCTTTAAGATTTTCTTTTGTTTCCATGAATCTGATTATGATGTGCGTAGGTGTGGTCTTCTTTGTATTCATCCTGATTGGGATTTGATGAGCTTCCTGTATCCGTAGGTTGATATCTTTGGATAAATGATTGGCTGTTATCTTTTAAGATATTCTTCCATCCTGCTCTGTCTCTCTCCTTCAGGGCTCCAAGTCCCTGTGTGTTAGAGAACGTGACACTCTCCTGCAGGTCTCAGGCATCTGTTCTGTGTTCCTTTCTCCCTTTCTTCCTCTTTTTCCCTCCATCTCTTTTCTAATTATTGCTTCTTTCTGTGCTTCAGTTTCGATAATTGCTATTGACCGATCTTCAAATTCACTGATTCCTTATTAGGTTATGTCAGTCTGCTGTTAAATCCATCTAATGGATATTTTTTATTTCAGATACAAGTATATTTTAATTGTAAAACTTGGATTTGATTGTTTTTTAGAGTTTCCATTATCTATTAATGTTCCATATCTTTATCCATTGTCTCCTTTTACCTCTAAATTCTTTAACATATTTTAAATTCCTTTTCTACTCATCTCAACATCTGGATCATCTGTATCTCTGGTTTTATTAACTGTATTTTCCTATTTCACATAGCTAGTAATTTTGGATTGTATGCTGAACACTATATAAATTATGTTGTAGAGTTTCTGGACGATATTTTCTTCCTCTAAAGCACAGGTGGCAAACACAAGGCCTGTGGGCCGAATCCCGCCCTCCACCTTGTTTTATCCGGCCCGGCACCTTGTTTCTACCTGGTGGCAACACCAACCTCTCATTTAACAATTAAGGAGTAGTTACATTTATACAGTCCTAAAATTACATTCGGCCTTTGAAGGCAACCTCGAGGCTGATGTGACACTGGTAAAAATGAATCTGACACTCCTGCTCTAAAGAATGGAGTCTTGTTCTTGCAGACAGTTAAATTACTGACTGATCACCTTGAACATGTCAAGGATTCATTTTCAGCTGTTAGCATGGGTATATGTCAGGTCCCCCCCACCCCTGTTACTTATAGTATACAGGCCCTACTCCTAAGATGTGGAACATACTCCTAAATCTTGGCCTCTCTGGGGGATATCAGCTAATGCCAGGGCCTTCTCTCTTAAGCATGATTAGAACTGTATGACCTCTAAAATTTCTCTTCAATTATCAATACCCTCTACCCATAAGCTTTTTTCCACTAGGCCTCATAGAGTCTCAGCTTGTATATACTGAATACATAGTTTAGGTTTTGGCCAAGGATCTGAGATGAACATCTATATACATTTCTGGGGTTCCTTCTTTGTGGTTCCTTTCTCTCCTGTGCCTTGCTCTGAAAGTCCCAGGTACGCTAGCATTTTTGAACTCCAGCTTTTTCCTCCACTCAACAAGACTGCTGCTCTCTGTTTGGGCTGCACATTCCCACTCAGCAATTTCAAAAGTGCTCCTTCCGTGACTTCCGGCCAAGGTGGAGATATAGATAGATACACTTTGCGTCCTCGCACAACCAAAAGAGGATAACAACAAATTTAAAAACAAAAACAACCAGAACAGCCAGAAAATCAAACTGTATGGAAGTCCAACAACCAAGGAGTTAAAGAAGAAACATTTATTTAGACCAGTAGGAGGAGTTGAGATGGGTAACTGGGAGGAGAGAACTTGTGGCAAGGCAGTGGCTGACGGACTACAGCAAGCAAAGCTGCAGTTGGCAGAGTGGGCAGTCCCACATTCGTGTGCAGATAAACTGGGAGGAACAACCGGGGAGGAAGACAGACTGCACAACCCAGGGTTCCAGTGCAGGAAAATAAAGCCTCAAAACCTCTGACTGAAAAAATCTGTGGAGGTTGCAGTGGCGGGAGAAACTCCCAGCTTCACAAGAGAGTTCATTGGAGAGACCCACTGAGTCATAGAACGTGCAAAAACTCACCCACCTGGGAATCAGCACCAAAAGGGCCCAATTTGCTTGTGGGTAGTGGAGGAAGTAACTGAAAGCTGGCTGAGAGCTGAGCAAGTGGCACTGTTCCCTCTCGGACCCCTCCCCTACACACAGTGCCACAATGCAGCCAAGTGTGTTGCTCCACCCTGGTGAATACCTAAGGCTCTGTCCCTTACAATGTACAGGTGCACCAAGACAAAGAAATACGGCCCAAATGAAAGAACAAATCAAAACTCCAGAAAAAGAACTAAGCGATGAGGAGATAGCCAACCTATCAGGTACAGACTTCAAAACACTGGTAATCAGGATGCTCACAGAAATAATTGAGTATGGTCACAAAATAGAAGAAGAAGTAAAGGCTATGCAAAGTGAAATCAAGAAAAATATACAGGGAACCAACAGTGACAGAAGGAAACCAGGACTCAAATCAATGATTTGGAGCAGAAGAAAGACATAAACACTCAACTGGAACAGAATGAAGAAACAAGAATTCAAAAAATGAGGAGAGGTTTAGGAACCTCTAGGACAACTTTAAACATTCCAACATCCAAATCATAGGGGTGCCAGAAAGAGAAGAGGAAGAGCAAGAAGTTGGAAACTTATTTGAAAAACATAATGAAGGAGAACTTTCCCAATCTAGCAAAGGAAATAGGTGTCCAGGAAGCTCAGAGAGTCCCAAAAAAGTTGGACCCAAGGAGGAACACACCAAGGCACATCATACTTACATTACCAAAATGAAAGATAAGCAGAAAGTCTTAAAAGTAGCAAGAGAAAAGGAAACAGTTGCCTACAAGGGAGTGCCCATAGTATCAGCTGATTTCTCAAAAGAAACCTTACAGGCAAGAAGGAGCTGGAAAGAAGGATTCAAAGTCATGAAAGGCAAGGACCTACATCCAAGCAAAGCTATCATTTAGAATGGAAGGGCAAAGCTATTGCTTAGATAGCAAAGCTATCATTTAGAATGCAGACGAAGTACTTCCCAGATAAGGTCAAGTTAAAGGAGTTCATTATCACTGAAGTGCTGAACGGCATTCCATAGAATGAACACTCCACAATTTGTTTACTCACTTAACAATTAATGGGCATTTGTGCGCAAGTCTTTGTGTGAGCATATCTTTTCATGTATCTTGGGTAGGTATGAAGGAGTAAAATTGCTGAGCTATGGTAAGTTTGCATTGAACTTTTTAAGAAATTGCCAAACTAATTTCCAGGTGGCCACACCGTCTTACATTCCCAGCAGCATGTGTGAGGGCTCCAGTTCCACATCCTCCCAACACTCAATAGTGATGGTCCCATCTCTCTATCTACCTATCTATCTATCGATCTATCTATCTTTATTGATTTTATAGAGAGAGAGAAGGGGGGAGAGAGAGGGAAACATCGATTTGTTGTTCCACCTATTTATGCATTCATTGATTGCTCCTTGTATGTGCCCTGACCAGAGATCAAACCCACAGCCTTGGTTTATGGCTGTTACATCCTTTTAGTGCCAATCCTTTCTAGATAAGAATATTTGCAGTATGGCTTTCTATGCCTTTTAAATGTTTATATCCCCTTACAGCTTTTAAAAGATGTTTTCACTTTTTAGTGCATTTATTTCTGGGAATTTTCTTTGGGGTGTTGGGGGAGGCAGTCGTAGGTGGGTTCTGACTGCTTGCCGTTTGCACGCAGGAAGGCTAGGTGTTTGGTATGTCACTTCTGTCCTGACCCCTTCTTTCAGTTTCTTCATGTCTGCCACATTTTTTTCAATTCCTTCTTTTGGATATTTCAATTTAAACGTAAGTATTTTACCTCTTTTTTAAAGAAAATGTCTTAATGTTTTTCTCTTGCTTCCTTTCATCAGCTAGAACCTTCCAAACAAAATGACTGTGATAGATAGCAGTCTTTAATTCCAGAGTCTCACGGAAACTTCTGTTGCTGCCAACCATTGCAAATGATACTGATTTTTGGCTTGATGTACATGTGTGTCTGTAATTTTACATATTAAGGAAGTATCTCTCTTTCTAATATGATAAAAAATTTTATAATGGTAAATTTTGTCAAATGCATTTCAGCATCTATGACAATTATGATTTTTCTCTTTTAATATAGTGATATAAAGTGAATTAAAAGAGTTCTCATATTGAACCATCCTTGTTATACTGTTACAAGTTCACTTAATTTTGGTGGTGTTTCATTTTAATGTCCAGGTGGATTTTATTTTCTAATATTTTATTTTGGGTATTTGCATTGATTTTTACATAAATGAAGTTGGCCTCTGGTTCTCCTTTGTTGTACTATAATTGTTGGCTTTTGATATTGATGTTCTGTAGCCCCTGATAAAGAATTTGGAAGTGTTTCTTTTTCCTTTAGGCCCTGGTGCAGTTTAAATACCATGGAATTAGTGTTTCAACTGGCTGACTTCAACCTGACCAGTGTAGCTCAGTTGGTTGGGGGTCGTCCCGTAAAACAAAAGGTCGCCGGTTCGATTCCTGATTGAAGCACATGCCTGGGTTGCGGGTTTGGTCCTCCATTGGGGTGTATATGAGAGGTAACTGATTGATGTTTCTCTCTCACATTGATATTTCTCTCTCTCTTTTCCCTCCCTTCCTCCCCTCTCTAAAAATAAAATATTAAAAAATAAGCTGGCTCACTTCACCTGGGAAACTGCCGTCACCTGTGGTCAGTCCCCCTCCCCTCTCTTCTCCCTTCACATGACTTGGGAGCCACTGGCGTTTTTCTCACAACTTCTCAGTTTCTTCTGGTATAGTTAGAGATTTCTCTTTCGGTGCTTGTTGGTGCTTTTATTTCCCCTGGAAAATAATCCATTTCCTACAGGTTCTCAAGTTTGCTTGCATGGACAGTCAGCATTTGACACCCTCTTCTTGTCTGGATTAGCTTAACTTTTCCCTTCCCACAATACAACAATTTTTGGATTAATTTAAGGCCACCATTTTCCTGTTAATTTATTAATTTGTGAAAACTTTTATAGTACATGCATCCAGGCTGGCCTTGGAGAACCAGGCTAAGACACACCCAGAGCCCCCAAGGCCGCGGGAGGCCACTGGAAAGCATCCTTCGCACTCAGCAGTCAAGGGTCTTCCTCTCTCCTGGCAGCTGAACTCCAAGTTTGCTGGCCAGAGTGCTTCCGTGTGACCTCACTTCCACCCACACGTTTCCTGTCTTTAAAGAATAGTTGAGAAGAGAAGTTAGAAAATAAAAGCTGACTTAGTTTTTCCTAAGATGTTGTTGACTGGGTCAATCTCCTCCTGGCTTTGACAGTGGTCAAATGCGAGCAGGTTTTCCTCTTTCTTTCTGTTCTGGCTCCCGCTCAGTGGCCACAGGTTTTCATTTGGTCATAACCCTCCACGTGGCAAGAAAGGGAGTGGTGAAGGTGGAGGGGAGCAGGCCGTGCATAAATTTATAAACTTGTGCCTCCCCCTAAAGATTCCAGGAAGGACAGGGGTTAATCCCTGGAGATAACTCTAGACCCTTACTAGCACCACAGGAATCTGCACAACCAGCCCTGCTGAAAACCAGCCCTCATCTACCCTTAGCTCCCCCGTACTCACACGCCCAAATTTTCCTGTCTTGTCACTTTTCTAAAACTGAATTGGTCTTGTTAAGGTGCTGTACAAACCCAAGTCCTAACCACCCTGTTAAGTTACTCACCTCTGGGTGCTCCTATGTGCCTGCTTGATGCAACATGCTAATGTTTATGTTTGTTTTTCTCTTGCCAGTCTAATTCACAGGCCTCAGCCGATGAATCCTAACATGGGTAGAGGAAAAGAATTTTTTCCTCCCCTACAGAGCTTTCTTCCAGAAAATGATGGCATGTTATTCTCCCTGAAGATAGAACTCCAGCTTCAGGTCGTGTTATCAGAAGCAGACCTGGCCCTGAGCGGGTCTGCCTAGGGCCAGGACGGCAGGGTATGGGTTCTCGACTTCATGCAGGAAAGATTTCATAACATGAGTCCAGGTGACTTGTAGATGTTTATTAAAGCTGAGAACAGTGAAACAAGGAAGGACCTAAGATATTGGAAGTAACAGGAGAGACTAAGCAGGGCTACCTTGGCTCACTAAGGAGTCAGAAAGAGGGGGCCGTGGCGACAGGGGCAGGGGGTGCCCAGGATGAGCTGCTGCTGCCCCTTGCCCCCAGCTGCAAGTATCGTAGGGTTCCGAGTCTCCGCAGACTTTGCGAGGTGCGGGCCTGTGGGGGAAGACGAGGGGACGGGAAATGCACAGGTGTGCTTCTGGGAGGAAGAGTGTGTAGAGGCCTTCATTTTGAGGGGTTTTAAAGATTGGGGGGTTTAGGGAAGGTCTTGGGGAGGATCTCAAAAGAATACTTGTCAGCTTTATGCTGATGTACCAAAGTGAGATTCATTCCCTTAACTTCATCTGTCCTTGGGTGTGGTTGGCACAGGGCACTAATTGGATTTCTGCTGTCTATCTCCTGAGTAGGGTGATTTAAGCTATTTACCCTCTTGTTGGGAAGAAGTATACTGTAAACCATTTACTCTTAAGTGTCCTTGATTTAGGGAAGATCAAAGTGCTTGTTTAACTATCTCAGTTTCCCTGTTCTGCTTGTTCGGGCTTACTAGCTGTCTCAGTGGGAAGAGTGCCTGCCTCCTGACCAAGGCCGGTCCCCTCTCTTCCTCGCTCACTGCATCTCCACCTTCTTGTTCACCCTCCAGGCTCCTGTCCCTATAAACATGCACCGCTCATCACTCCCCTGGATCCCTCGATCTCAGGAAAATATTTCATTTGAGCCTCTTATTTCCTTCCCTTTCTTTTTTCATTTTTTTATTGTAGCAAAATACACATAACATAAAAGTTACCATTTTAACTATTTTAAGCATATAATTCAGTGGCATTAAATACATTCACAATGTTGTGCAGCCGTCACCGCCCCCCGTCTGCAGAACCATTTCGTCCTCCCCAACTCATGCTCTGTACGCATCAAACACTAAGTTCGCGTCCCTCTCCCTCCAGCCCCTGACAACCACCGCTCTACGTTCTGTCTCTATGAATTTGACTAAGTACCTCATATAAGTGGAATCCCACAGTATCTGTTCTTTTGTTAGTAGCTCATTTCACTTACCATAATGTCCTCAAGGTTTATCCATGTTGTGGCTTGCGTCTGAATTTCCTCCCTTTTTAAGGCTGAATATGGTATTCTGCTATATGGATTGTGGATGTACTATTTTTTGTCCATTCATTTATTGATAGACACTTGGCTTTCTTCCTTTTCTCTTTTTATTTTTTCAAAAGACTTTTAAAAAAATAGGTAGTTTTTATTTTTATTCTTTAATTTAATTTATTTATAGACAGAGGGCAAGAGGGTAGAGAGGGAGAGAAACATCAATGTGTGGTTGCCTCCTGCATGCCCCACACTGGGGACCTGGCCCACAACCCAGGCGTGCGCCCTGACTGGGGACTGATCCAGCAACCTTTTAGTTCACAGGCCAGCGCTCAACCCAGTGAGCCACACCAGCCAGGACCAGCTTTTTTTTCTCCCTCCCTCCCTTTTAATTATTAAAAATCTCTGGGCCAAATGGCATGATAACAATTATACAGGGAATTTTAAAAGAAAAGTATCATTGCCCTTCTTATACAAGCTGTTTCCATGTTCCTCTGTTCCCAACCAGTTTTGTCCATATAGAGTCACTCAGTGCAGATTATTGTGCAGTCTTGTCTTGTTTTCCTTGGAGCCTAGTCTTTTTTTATGTTAATACATTACCTCATTGGACTTTCTGACAAATGAGTTCAAGAGAGTGCATGCAGTTTTATAAAATGCACAACTTTAGCCCTGGCTGGTGTGACTCAGTGGATTGAGTGTGGGCCTGTGAACCAAAGGGTCACTGGTTTGATTCCCAGTCAGGGCACATGCCTGGGCTTCAGGCCAAGCTCCCAGTAGGGGGCATGCCAGAGGTAACCACACGCTGATGTTTCTCTCCCTCTCTTTCTCCCTCCCTTCCCCTCTCTAAAAATAAATAAATAAAATCTTTAAAAAAATACAGAACTTTTAAAATCATTCCCTGTTGACTATAATTTTTCATCATTTTGAATAATGAAATTATTTTGAAATGTTTTGCAATCATTTATATTTTCCTTATTTTGGATCCAAAGTAATCTTTTTTTTAAGATTTTATTTATTTATTTTTAGAGGAGAAGGGAGGGAGAAAGAGAGGGAGAGAAACAGCAATGTATGATTGCCTCTCACATGGCCCTCACTGGGAACCTGGCCTCCAACCCAGGCATGTGCCCTGACTGGGAATTGAACCGGGATCCTTTGGTTCCCAGCCCGCACTCAATCCACTGAGCTACACCAGCCAGGGCCAGAGTAACCTTATTAAATAAAAGGAATGAATAGTTTTTAGAGTTGTGAAACATACCACTGATGTACAAATTGAAACAGCCATTTAAAGAATTGGAGACGATCAGTTTTGCCCACAGCCTCACCAATTCTGGGTATTATTCAAATTCTATTTTGCAATGTAATAGATAAAGTTATAATAATTACTTTTATTCACATCTGATTGCCAGTAAAATCAAATCCCCCCCTGTAATGTTTACTCCTCAGTTGTATTTCTCTTTTCAATTGCCTGTTCTTTTTCCAAATTATTTCAGAGACTCAGTAAAAAGAATTGTATGTACTTGCTCTTTATATGTTGTAAACATAAACATTTTTAGATATTTTAAGCAGAATCATTCCCTCTCCTGTTTTTCTGTAAACTCTGCACATGTGCATGCATACCCACCCACACCACACCCACCCACTCACACCCCAGCCAAAGTTGCCAAGTGCTGGTGTTAAGTCTGCCTTGAGAAAGAAATGCTTTTCCCTCCTTGAGTCCCAGTGGTGCCCCATGCCTAGCCCACTGCTGTGTTTCCGGTAAGCACTTGATGGATGGAGCATGGAAGCAGGTTGGGGGAGGGGGGTGAGCGGGGCGGGTTTTCTGCAGCTTTTTTCTTTTCTTTTCCTTCTCCTCCTCCTCCTCTTCC
Organism: Micronycteris hirsuta; assembly: GCA_004026765.1. Classification (NCBI taxonomy): domain Eukaryota; kingdom Metazoa; phylum Chordata; class Mammalia; order Chiroptera; family Phyllostomidae; genus Micronycteris; species Micronycteris hirsuta. The sequence goes on from PVJI01008582.1 coordinate 41,506, forward strand.
TCCTTCTCCTTCTTTCTTTTTCTTTTCTTTTTTTTTTTTTTTGCAGTTTTTTTTTTCTAGACTGAAATCACTGGTGCATTGAGCAGAAACCAACAGGTGTGTGTTGCAAATTGGGGGCACATCAAACTCTGAAGTGCTCAGCTCCCCCCCTCCACATTAGTTTGTTTGCCACTGTAAAGCATCTCCTTCCCTCTTATTCCTGGGCTGAAGTCCCAGCAACAAAGCCTCGTGCAGTGCCTCTGATAGCTGTGGGTGCATTTCTGATCATGCATGGCTGGACATGGCTTATGTGCATTAAAATGCCCAGCAGAAAAAAATGAACGAGCACCACATATCGTAGCTTGGGACAGGGCTAGAGTTCACTTGACTCTCTTTGTTAAAGTGAATGGTAGATGATACAAGGCTATTGTGAAAGTAGAAAGTGGATGATGTAGGCTGGGCAGCCTTGGGAGGCGGATGGGCCCAGATGAATGCCAGCTTAGCCACCTGCTAGTTGTACGACCTTGAATAAGTCCCCTGAGCTGCTGCTTCTTCCATTGCATGGGGTCATCCATGCCTCACTGGCCTATTAGAAAGTCTAAGAACACATCAAACACCTTTAAAGAGCAGTGTCTGGACTCGGAGGTCTTTTGGTTGTACCCACGACAACACAGCTCACACTCAGTAAGTCAGAACACTCCTCCCTGCCTTCTTTCTTCCAGAATGTAGAAACATGCAGGCCTGGCTTCCTTAATCCCATCCACTCCATATTCTAAAAACTCTAAAATTCTCTAGAGTTTCGTCTAAGCTTTATTAAGCCTCTGCTGTGTGCCAGGGATTTCTGTGTGGGGAGGCCAGGGGCAACTGAGTCTGGTATCTGGCTTCTGGTTGCCCCACTCCTCATGGTTGATACTTTCCCCTTTGCTCTGGAGTCTGGACCTTAGAACTCAGGGCAGAGGGATCCAGGGGGCCCCCTACTGGTAGGCAGTTTTCACAGCCACCCAAGCCTCCCTCATCTCTCCAGTGGGTGATCAGCACCCCACCATCCAATGCACATGTTCTTGGACTCTGCCAGCTTTATTTTTCAGTTGAAAATCCAAAAGATAAAGGCTGCCCCCACCCCAGAAACTGAACGACTTTGAATGCAGTGTCCTCGGGACATGAGTACCCAAGTGCCCATAGTATGTGTGGATGGAAACACACCCTTCAAGAAGTTCTGAAGTGGCCCCTCAAACGTTCAGTTCTCGATTCAGTATCTACCCCAAAGAGGGGAGCTCCCTACCCAGGTTTGTGATCAGAGATTTGGAATCAACAGTCCTTCTCATGGAACCTCATGACTCAGGGGAACTCTCCACCCCCAATCCCGCAGAGGGTGGGGAAAGCCAATCCCAAGAGAGAAAGACCCAAAGGCCGCCCAGCTCATGCAGTAGAGGCCTCAGAAATAGCAGCTCAGTGAGTGAGAAAATATCTTGGGCACGAGCAGCTGCCGTTGGAGTTCCCTCTACAGGGTAGGTCCGCTGGCCAGCTTGCTCCTAGATCCCACCGCAGGTGTGGAGGAAGGTACAGGATTATCCAGACCAGCGTGGACTCTGTTGTCCCCAGAAGCATTTCGAAGGCATTCACAAACAGCTCTTTTTCCTGTATCTGGAGAGAGTGTGATCTGAGCCTCCTGGCCTTTGTGTGACAGTTCTGTCCCTGCCAAGAATCTTGACCTTGCCCAAGAGCGGGGGTGTGGTAGGAGGCGAAGGAGTCTGAAATCCCTGGCAGCCCGGTGCTGGCTTAGGCAACATCTCAAACTGTGAAGAGAAGAGAAGTCAGTCTGTGATGTGGGTCCAGAGGACAGGGGACCCCTGTGTTTCCCGGAACTGTGCTGTCATAGCCCCGGGCTCTCTGCAGGCCCAGCAGTGTCAGGCCTAGGGTGGCCCTCGTTCAAAGGCCATCTCCCCCTTGGGCAAGCAACAGGTATAGTTAGATGGTTCCCTACTCCTGAGAGACAAAGAACCTTGGTTTCTGCCACCCCAAGGGATCCCAGCCAAGGGGGAGGGCTGAGCCCCAGCACAGGACAGTTTGGAGGACAGAGGATACACCCCACCCCAAGTTAGGAGGTAAAGGGACATTCAGGTAATGATGCGTGAGCTGGACTCTGAACGAGGAAGAGAAGGTCACAAAAGCAGCAGGAACATTTGAATGGTTCTGGAACATTTGGTGATCTCTCTGAATGATTTCTCTTTGCTTTCAGAAGGAGCTGGCCTCAACCTAGGATCTGAGGCTCCCACTGAAGCTTGGAGCTCTTCAACACGGGGTCCCGGGTCCCAGCAGCCTCTCTGCAGCCTGTCTGCAGCCTCTCTAGGCAAGTCGCAATTAGCAGGTAGGGTTGAAGTTTTTTCCTTTCCAACCTCTTGTACTTCATTTTTCCCTGGCGTTACTGAGTGAGATGGTGCCATCAGCATAGCGCGCAGTAGAGGCAGAGAACGTGTATCTTTATGTTGCTACTGACTTTAAGTGGGAGGCTCCTGCTGCCCCCGTGACGTTCAAGGATGTGCACCGGACCCTTCACCTTATCAGGTACGGAAGGGCCCCCCTATCCCCCATTTGCTAGGATAACTTTTTTAAATAAAATATGAGCATTATATAACTTTATTAAATGCCTTTTCTGTCATTTCTTGAGATTATATAAATTTTTTCAGATTGACATTATCCTGTAATGCTAATTCCCCGCCAGAATGCACAGCCTGTGTCTGATAAACCCAGTTCTGAATTCCCGTGAGTTTGCATCTGTCGTTTGTCTGTGCTGGTTCTCGCTCTCAGAATTTTGTCTCTTCAAAGTTATTTTTTTAAAAAATGTGTTAGTCTTTTATAATTACAGTGTTCATAAGTACAATGATTATTGTTTCACCATGCCTAGCACACAATAGGTGCTCAATATGTTTGTTAATGTAACATTTTTTATTGTGGTAAAATACACATAAAATTTATCATCTTAACCATTTATAAGCATAGTTTAGTACATCAGTGCACTAAATGTAATAATTTAGTTTAGTACATAAATTTAGTACTAAATTTAGTATATCTAGTACATTCTGTTAAGTACATTCATATTGTTGTATAGCCAGTCTCCAGACTCTTTTTTAACCTCCTTTTTTAAATTTTTAATTATTAAAAAAGATTTTATTTATTTATTTTTAGAGAGAGGGGGAAAGAGGGAGATAGAGAGGGAGAGAAACATCGACTGGTTGCCTCTCACACACCACCCAGTTGGGGACCTGGCCTGTAACCCGGGCATGTGCCCTGACTAGGAATCGAACCAGCAACCTTTCAGTTCACAGGCCGGCACTCAGTCCACTGAACCATACCAGCCAGGGCTTGTTTGCTTCTTCTTAAACTGAAACTCTGCACCCATTGAACAACAGCTCCCCATTACCCCTTCTACCAGCCCCTGGCAACCACCGCTCTATTTTGTCTGCTTTTGTTTCACAGTAATGAAATCACATAGTGTTTGTCCTTTTGTGACTGGCTTATTCCACTTACCATAATGTCCTTGAAGTTTATCAATGTTGTAGCCTGGATCAGAATTCCCTTCTTTTTTAGGGCAAATAATATTCCATTGTAGATATAGACCACATTTTCCTTACCCATTCATCCGTCGATGGATATTTGAGTTGCTTCTATCATTTAGCTATTGTGAATAATTGTTGTACAAATATCTCTTTGAGACCCTCCTTCCAATTCTTTGGGACCTATACCCAGACATGGAATTGCTGGATAAAATTGTTTCATTTTTAAAAATTTTGAAGAACTGCCATACTGTTTTCCATGACAGTTATACTATTTCACATTCCCACCAGCAGTGTGCAATGGTTCCAATTTCTCCACATCCCACCATACATATTATTTTATCTTTTTTTGATGATAGCATCCTAATGGATGTTAGGTCATATCTCATTGTGGTTTTGATTGGCACATCCTTAATGATTAATGATGTTGAGCACCGTCTCAAGTGTTTGTTGGCCATTGTATGTCTTCTTTAGAGAAATGTCTATTCAGTCCTTTGGCCATTTTAAAATCAAGTGTAGTTATTTGTAGAAGTTCTTTACATATTCTCAATATTATCTCCTTATATTTGCGAATATTTTCTCTCATTCCATAGATTGCCTTTACACTGCTAATTGCGTCATTTCATGCACAGTTTTTAATTTTGGTGAAGTTCAATTTGTCTTATTTCTTCTTTTGTTGATGGAGCTTTTGGTGTAATACCCAAGAAATCATTTCCAAATCCAGGGTCATGAAGCTTTCCTTCTATGCTTTATTCTAAAGGTGTTATAGTTTTAAGTCTCACATGTAGATATTTGATCTATTTTGAGTTAATATTCGTATATGGTGTAAGGTAAGGGTCCAGCTTCATTCTTTTTCATATGGATATTCATTTTTCTCATCACTGTGTGATGAAAAGACTGTCCTTTCTCCACTCAGTAGTCTTGACACAAATCATTTTGTAACGGGAGGGACACACCCGCCGGAAATGGGAGAGGGGTTTGAGCTGCACAGGTGTGACTGGAAACTGCCCCCTTGCTAACTATGGTGCTGGAAGAGGGGCAAAGGCAAACGTGGCCGACTCTGGCCCTCATTGGCTGGAAGGCTGGACACTCCCACTGGCTTTTGGCACGCATGGGATGCTGGGAGAGGACTTTCAAACAGAGTGCACCAGGAATCAAAAAGCCAGTTGGTTCGTTCTCCTCTCCCGGTGGGGTGTGGGAATGGTGTCAACCATTGCTAGCAGGCCTGTGGGCAGAGGGCTAGGGGCATAGACCCCAAAAGGTGCGTGGAGCTGGGCAGCAACTGGAGACCAGCTAAGCCACTTACATTTATGATTCTTTGGGGTGGGAAAAGAGGCTCCTGGCACAAACTTGAAATGAGCTGCCAGAGGGTGACAGGATGATTTTTGGGGGATTTCTTAGAGGGAACAGGCTTTCAGGCAGAAATTTGTCATCATTTCCAAAGACCTTGGTGATGATAGCCAGCACTGTGGACAGATTTGTTTTGTGTCATTTTCAGTTCTTAAACCTAGGTAGTAGTCGTAATGAGACTGTTTTTGATGTCATACTCTTTTTTTCTTTCCTCTTACTTTTGTTACCCAGATATTTTAGGTATAAACTTGCCATTAAATAAAAGATGCCTTTCTTTTCCAACAAACTCCATCTTTGGAGATTTGCCTGGTAGGCAGCGAGCAGTAGGACCCCAATCTACTGTTTGGTTTCATAACATTTTGGGCATTTATGAAGGGTTTATTTCTGGGCTCTCTATCCTACTCCAATGGTGTATCTGCCTTTATGCCAGTGCCACACTGTCTTGATTACCGTGGCCTTGTTCACAGTTTTGAAATCAGGAAATGTGAGACCTCCAACTTCATTCTTTTTCTAGATTGTTCTGGCTATTTGGGGTCCCTTCAAGTTCCATATGAATTTTAGGATAAATTTTTTATTTCTGCAAAAAACACCATTAAGGTTTTGATAAGAATTGTATTACATCTGTAGATCACTAAGGAGTAACGACACCTTAATGATATTAAATCTTCCAATCCACGAGCATGGGATGTCTTTTCATTTATCTGAATCAGCTTTCATTTCTTTTGTAGTTTTCAGTGTACAAGTCTTTCACCTCCTCAGTTAAGTTTATTCCTAAGTATTATATTCTTTTTAATGCTACTGTAAATGGAACTGTCTTAATTTTCTTTTTGGATTATTTGTTGTTAGTGTATAGAAATTGAACTGACTTTTGTGTTGTGTTCTGCAACTTTGCCAAATTTGCTTATTAGTTCTAACAGTTATTTGTGTTGTGTGAAATCTTTGAGGCTTTCTAAATATAGGACCATCTTGTCTGAGAACAGAGATAATTATCTTTTCCTTTCCAATTTGTTTGCCTTTTATTTCCTTATCTTGCCCAATTGCCGTGACTAGGACTTCCAGTGCTATATTAAATAGAAGTGGCAAAATTAGGTACCTGGATCTTAATCCTGATCTTAGAGGAAAAGTTTTTAGTATTTTTCAATTGAATACGATGTTATTTGTGGGCTTGTTATATATGGCCTTTATTATGTTGAGGTAGTTTCCTTCTATTCTTAGTTTGTTGAGTGTTTTTAATCATTAGAGTGTTGAAATTTTGTCAATCTCTCTTTGCATCGATTGAGACCATCGTGTGGTTTTCGCCCCCTTCATGCTGCTAATGTGCTGTATTACATTAATTGCTTGTTCTGTGATGAATCATCCTTGCATTTCAGGAATAAATCCCAATTGGCTGTGGGATTTATGGCCTTTCACTGTGCTCTAGAATTCTGTCTGCTGTGTTTTGTTGAGGATTTGCATCTGTGTTCATCAGGGATACTGCTCTGTAGTTTTCTTGGATTATTTTTGTTTGGTGCTTGTCCTGTCGTCAGGCGGAGTGCTCTGCATTTTTGTCTGGCTTTGGTGTTGGGGTAATTCTGGCCTGTAAAATGGATTTACAAGTGTTCCCTCTTCTTCAGTTTTTTGTAAGAGTTTGAGGACGATTGGTTTTCCTTCATTAAATGCTTTGTAGAATTCACCGGAGAAGCCATCTGGTCCTGAGCTTTTCTTTGTTGGGATGTTTATGATTACTAATTCAATCTTCTTGCTAGTTGTAGGTGTGTTCAGATTTCTATTTCTTCATGATTCAGTCTTCGCAGGTTATATGTTTCTAGGAATTTATCCATATTCATCTACAATATCCAATTTGTGGTCGTAGTTGTTCAGAGTACTCTCATATAATCCCTTTTATTTTGGTAAAAATTGATTATAATGTTCCCTATTTCATTTTTTATTTTAGTTATTTGAGTCTTCTTTCTTTTTTTAAGTCAATCTAGCTAAAAGTTTGTTAATTTCATTGATTTTTTTTAACTTTTTATTTCATTGATTTTTCTCCCTTGTTTGCTACTCTATTTCATTTCTCTCTGCTCTAATTATCGTGATTCCCTTCTTTCTGCTAGCTTTGGGTTTGCTTTGTTCTTTCTCTGGGAAAAAAGGTGTTGATTTGAGATCACTCTAGTTTATTCATGGAAGCATTTACAGGTATAAGTTTCCTTTTTAACACTGCTTTCTCTGCATTCCACACTTTTAGTATGTTGTATTTTCAGTTTCATCTGTCTCAATATTTTCTAATATACCTTGTGATTTCTTTGACCTATTGATTATCTAAGAGTGTAGTGTTTAATGTAGTGCAATTTATGATTTTTCCAGGTTTTCCTCTGCTATTGATTTCTAGTATCTTTCCATTGTGATTGGAAAAGACAGTTTGTATGAATTCAGTTTTTAAAAATTTATTAGGACTTTTTCTGTGGCCTAACATATGGTACATCCTGGAGAATGTTCTATATGCTTGTCCTGTTGCTCCTAGTGGAGGTTCTGTGTTTGTCTGTTAGGTATAATTGATCTGTAGTGTTGTTCGAGTTCTCTCTCCTGATTGATCTTCTTTCTGATTGTTGTGTTACTGGAAGGGGGCATATTGAAGTCTCTTACTATTAATGTAGAGCTTTTTTTCCCTTCAATTCTGCCAATTTGGGGTACATATATTTATAATTGTTATATCTTCTTCGTAACAGTTTAATTAGAATTTTCTTAAATTCTATTTGTCTGATATGTGTAGAGCCACACCGGTCTTTTGGGTTACTGTTTGTATGGACTGTCTTTTTCCACACTTCCACTTTTAACCTATGTGTGTCCTTAGATCTAAAGGGAGTCTCTTATAGACAACATAAATTCAATTGTATTTTTCAGCCCCAGGATTTTGTTTGATTCTGTACTATAATTTCTATCTCTTTGGTGATAATTCTATTTGCTCATATATTGTTTTCCTGTTTTGTTCTTCAGCTAATTGAGCATGTTTAAGACGGTTATTTTAAAGTCCCTTTAATGTAAGTTAAGAGGCTTGTGCTTCTTGATAGTTGGTTTGGGAGACTTTTGGCCCTTTAAATGGGCCATGTCTCCCTGTTTCTTTGTATGTCTTATCTTTTGACAAGACACCTACCTCTCCCAGGCTTTGTGCACTGTCCCTGTGCAGGGGAAGACCTTTACTAAACAACCTGGTGTAAGGCTCAGGGTTTTTTCAAATATTTTTTGTTGGGGGAGGGTGCATCTTTCTTGGGTCTGTGTGTGCTTAAGTTCTACTTCCTCAATATACACAGCTGCTTTATTTGTTTTTAGAAAGAGGGGGAGGTATGGAGGGAGAAATAGAGAGAGAAAAACATTAATATGAGAGAGAAACATTGATTGGTTGCCTCTTGACTGAAGCTGCAACCCGGACACATGCCCTGACTGGGAATCGAACCAATGACCTTATATTTTGCAGGATGATGCCCTACCAACTGAGCCACACCCTCCAGGGCTACACAGCTGCTTTTAAATGTCCTAAATTCTCTAGGAGTCTCACCCCTGCGTTTCTCAGCGGTTTAGATGTAGTATTATAATCTTCTGCCCATCTCTTGCCCCCAGCCACCCACAGGTCTGCAGACCCCCCTCAGTGGCACCCACTACTGCTTTCAGCAACCTCCAACCTTGCGTTCAGACTACGCCCCCATTCTCAGCAGCACTCCAAGTCAGGAAAGATGGAAACCAGTCCCTCTGGCAGCCCCCAGACAAGCCAGAATCTTGCAAGCAAGTTCCACTCTTTCCCTTCCATCCCAAGGGAGGAGCCAGGAATTGGTTGGCTTCCTTGAAACTGCACTGCAGAGGGCTGGCAAGGACGCCATGGAATCTCCTCCCATTTTGAATGTGGCTTTTCTGGGTTGGACACTCCCTTGGTCGGTGCTGGTGCTCAACTGGTTTCTAGAGTTCTCACAGAACTACTTTGGTCCACATATTGTTATAATCCAGTGTTCCTGTGGAGGAGTGAGGGCCGATAGCTTCCTAGCCTGCTCTCTGGCTGATGTCCCTCCCCTGTCCTCCCCTGGATTTTGACCAGCACACCATGTTCTGTATCTTGTCTGGTGGAATGAGATGTCCCGCCAGAAGAGTGGTTCTGAATTGCCCAGTCTGAATTACTACTTCAGTACATTGGTGTTAAATATCATCCTTGTGTTCCAGAGGTTAACTTCAGTTGGTCATGATGTTTTGTTAGTTTTTGTTTCAACCCATTGTTGAATTTTGCTTTCTACTACATCGGTAACCTCTATGTTCACTGTCGGTGTATTGACCATCCACATCAGTGTGCAGGTGGGCTTCCAGCTTTCCTCTCTTGTGTGGTCCTCGTGAGGCTTCTGTGCCCTAAGATAGTACTGGCTTCATTACAATGAGTTGGGAAGTCAGGTTTCATTTTCCTATTCTGGAACAGTTGTGGTAAATTATTACAGCTTGCCTTTAAAATAGTCTGGGCCTGGTGTTTTTTTCATTTTCTTAAACTTTTTATCTTAAAACAATTATAGGTTTGCAAAAAGTAGCAGAGAGTAGTGAGAGGTCCTGTTTATTTTTCTCCCAGTTTCCCCCAGCGGTTACCTCTTCTATAATTATATCAAAAGCTCCGCAACCGACGTTGGTAGAATGCGGAGAGTGTGTGAGACTACAGTTCTGGCATGTTGTCACACGTGTAGATTCACGGAACCTCCATCAACATAGGGACCGTCCCAGCCCCACAGACACCTCCGGTGCTCTTCCACGGTGGTCACGCCCCCGCCATCGGTCACCCCAGTGGCCTCTAACTTGTTTTCCATGTTTATAATTTGTCATTTTAAGAATGTTATATAAATAGAATCACACAACATGTGACTTTTAGAGTTTGGCTTTTTCACTCAGTGTAGTGCCCTTGAAATCCATCCACGTTGTTGCCCGAAGCAAGAGCCTGTGCCTTTTTATCGCAAGAATCTACCACAGGATTTTCCCAAGCACTACACCATTAACTTCCCACCAGCAGTGCCTGAGAGATCCTGTTTCTCTGCATTCTTGCACTTGGTATCAGCACTGTTTTTTTTATTTAATTCTTCTAATAGGTGTTTGTTATCTTGCTTCCCTAATGGCTAGTACTGGTAAACATTTTTTCATGTGCTTATTTACCATCCATATGTCCTTTCAGGTGAAATATCTCCATGTTTTCTTTCCCCCCACTTTCTATTAGATTTTTTTTTTTTTTTTTAAGAGAGAGAGGGGAAGGGAGGGATACAGAGAGGGAGAGAAACAGCAATGTATGGTTGCCTCTCACATGGCCCTCACTGGGGACCTGGCCTGCAACCCAGGCATGTGCCCTGACTGGGAATCGAACCGGGACCTTTTGTTTCCCAGCCCGCGCTCAATCCACTGAGGTACACCAGCCAGGGCTATTTAGATTTTTTTTTACTGTTGAATTTTGAGAGTTATTTATATATAATAACTAGATATTCTAGATATGTTCTAGATATTGGTCCTTTGTTAGATTTGTGGTTTGCAAATATTTTCTCCCGGTCTGTATTTTGTCTTTCTATCCTTTTTACACTGTCTTTCACAAACCACAAAATTTTAATTTTGACAAAGTCCAATCTATTGGGTTTTTTCCCCCTGTTATGAATGGTGCTTTTGATGCCACGTCTAGTAACTCTTCACTAAGCTATGCCTGTGGTCTTTCAGAGATATATGTTAACCTACAGATTCCGTTGATTTAATAGGTTTACATTCTTTCTCTAGGTTGATATTCTTTAGGTTTAAATTCTTTCTCTAATCAATTTGAGCAGATTGTGTGTTTCTATAAAATTTATCAGCAAAATTTTTAAGTTGCATCTGTAGGGTTTTGGTGTTTTGTTTTGTTTTTTTCTTAATCTTCACCCGAGGACTTTTTTCCTCATTGCTTTTAGAGAAAGAGGAAGGTGGGGGTGGGGGAGAGAGAAGAAGAGAAACATTGATGTGAGAGAAACATTGATCACTTCTTAGGTACCCTGGCTGGGGATGGACATGTGCCCTGGCTGGGAGTCGAACCTGTGGCCTTTTGGTCCACGGGACAACGCTCCAACCAACTGAGCCACACTGGCCAGGGCAGATCTGTAGTTTTGGCCCCTTGTTCATTCCCAGTACTGCTTATGTCTTTTTTTCCTCTTGATCTGTTCTATTCATTTCTTCCTATTTTATTAATTTCCCTTTGATTTCTTCCTTCTGTTTTCTTTGGTTTACACCAGGGATCAGCCAACTTTTTCTGCAAAGGACCAAATAGTAAATATTTCAGGCTTTGCAGTATTTGTCAGAAGTACCGTCAGCCGCTGTAGCATGAAAGCAGCGGCCGCCCGTGGGAGGCGTGCGCAGCCACGCTCGCGGAGCACGTGTCCAGGAGTGGGGAGTGGGGGCGCTCGCACATCGCTCAATGCTGAGAACTTATTTCGTCTGTAATCTCAAGTACTGGTTAAACTGGGCATAAAATCGGACTTGACAACTGTTTTCTCCTAATGCTTTAAAGATTCATCCGGCCACCTTACGTCACTGCGCCTGGGTGATGGGTTAGCTCTCATTTCTGAGGAGTCCCGTCTCTCAGAGCTCTTCACGGTCTCATTCTGGCCCTTCTGTTGGGCGTATCGGAACCTCTCATTTAGCCCTCCCTCTTTCGAATTCCTCAGCCGTTGATTTTCTCTTCTGCTGTTGAATCGATCAACTTTTAAATTTCAGTGGCATTAGTTTTGGAATTATGCTTATCATTTTAAAATTTCTTCTTTCATGTTTTCAATAATCTCAAGTCCTTGTGTCCGAAGGCTTGGAGAAAGATTTTCTCCTTGACCAGCTCTGCTCAGGTCCCCTAGAACTCTCATTTCAACTAGGCCCCCATTTAGGGTTTCTGAGTTTGGCAGTGCATTATTCAGTTTTCGCCAGAGCCCTGCATTCTCCGTGACTGATCCCTTGACTGTGGCAGGGCCCTCACCAGCGAGGTGTGATTGCTCTGGCCTGCTTTCTGCAAGAACCCCGCCCCTCCCTGCCCCCGATGTTTCCTCTTAGTAATTTTCCACCCACTGACCCCCACCCTGCTCCTTGGCTTAAACTCTTACTTCTCCATGTTGTATTTGGCGTTGAGCCACAGCACCAAACCCACTGCAGTGCTCGTCACATCTTTCGCAATCGTTCCCCCCTCCCCCCCATGCCCGGCCTTGCCAGTTCTTACAAGTGTCGTGAACACTTCAGCAGGAGTCTTGCGTTGTTCGCTGCGGTTGCTGACTTTTGTGTTGTTCAGCGGGGCTTTAGCTCAGCACGGGTTGCAGGTGTGCCCAGGGGTTTCCAGACATCATAGGGAGTGTGCGTTCCAATCCCTGAACGGCGGGTACGCGGCCATACATTTTCAGAAGGTGACTTGATAGCTGTCGGACCTCCCAGAGGTCACAGGGCTCACTAGAGCTGGCTTGGAGTTGGCGGGGGAGGGGGGGCCTGTCTTTGGGCCTCTTTATCTCTTTCTTGACAAGTGCTCCTTTGCACATAACTTGGACTCTTGCTCACTGTCTGACATTTGAGTGCCTGTCCGTCCCCCCCCTACCCCCGGTAGAGCTAAGAGAATGGGGCGGGTTCTCCCTCTGGATGGAAGGCAGGGATTAGCGCACTTGCTGGCCAGGGCGGCTCACCTCGCTTGGAAGAAGATCCAGGGACACACAGGTGGAGGTAGGCCATCTTCAGGTTTCAGGCAGGTTAGACTTCCTGGGAGTCACGGGTACCCTAGGTGCGCTGGCTGAGGAAGGTGTGGGTCACCTGAAATCGAGCGCCTTAGGAGTAGCTCAGAGGAAGGGCATAGGCTAGACTGGGGCAAGGTCGTTCTTTTGCCCCATGGTCCACCTGCCATGTGGCCTCCAGAGGGGACCACACTCACCACGTGGAAGCAGTTCCCCAGGCTGGAGTGGGGGTCCTGGAAGAAGGCCTGGCAGGCGGGAGTCTGTCCTGGGCACATCTACTGTGTCTTCTCTGTGGCCCTGCAGGCACCACCTACCTGATGGAACAAACACAAGACCCCGGCCTCCTGCCTGGACCTCTCTTCTCTCGGGCAGCTCAGCCTCAGGAGGGGTCAACCAACCCTTCAGCCTGAGTTCTTTGCAGAGCATGCATGCCTGGGAATCTCAGCAAGAGGGGACTCCAGAGCCCTAGTGATGTGCAGGCCTGAGGGAGGGAGGGCTGGCCGGCTGACTCTCCTGCCAGGTAAGGGTGATATCCAGGCTGCTGTGCCATCCGGCAGCATCGCTACCACCAGCTCATCACCAGCCTGTTGTCACTGGTACCCAGAAGGCCAGCAGAAATGCCTGTGGGAGGGGAAGGCAGGACATGTCCTCCTCCTACCTGCACAGCTGGCTGGGCTTCGAGGGGCTGGCCGAACCCCATCCCCTCCATGCCTGACCCCCATAACCCTGGCTCTACACCTCATCAGAGGGAGAGGAGAAGGGGGAGAAAAGGACCGAGGGAAGCATTGTGCCCCTCCAGGAGCCCTACAGGGTCACAATCCCTGGGCCATGGGGCCAGGATGCAAGCCCCTCACAGGGTTCCCGGGCTGAAGGGAGAGCGGTTCTGGCACTGCCTGCCTGGACCATGGGGAGTGTGCATGGCTTGTCCCAGAAAAGGGGCAGAGCCTGGGGTCAGAGAACCCTGGGCTCAGTTCCTGGCCCTGGGGGACCGCGTGAGGAGTAGAGTGTGCGGTCACGGCCCCGGGCACAGGGCCCAGTGTCTGTGCCGGCATTCTGCACTCAGAGTTGCTGCCACCCCTGGGCCGCCCCAGCGCTTAGCACGATCAAAGCAGGGAGAGATGGCCTTTCCCTTCTTCCAGTTCTGAGCCATCCAGGCTGTTCTCGAGCCCTCTCTTGTTGTGAGCCCCCAGGGAGCAGCCTCGGCCCGAGAGAGGCCCCGGGCCTCCTGCCCACAGTCTCACAAGGACACTGGGTGCTGCTTGCTGGAACCGGTCGGTGTTGGCCCAGGAAGCCAGCCATGGCCTGGGCGAGGCTGCCCCTCTGGTTTGGAGGCTGCCAGCCTCGGCCCAGACCTGGCGTGGAGCCAGAGGCCCCTCGGATGTCACAGGTGAGACTGATGCTGTCCGCCTGGCCAGCTTGATCCTGGGGATGTCCCTCCTTGTCTGACAGGAGGCAGATCCAGGTCTGGACAGCTCTCCACAGGCAGGAAGGGGTGTAAAGCCTATGGGTCCGTGGGCCAGATGGACTGAGCAGGACGGGTGACCGGCTCCTTGGGACACCAGGCAGGAAGGGGATGGGGCCCAGGGCGTAGGTATCTGACGTGACAGGAGGCAGGAAAGCCTCCTCCACCTGGGCCGCCTGCCCCACGCTCGCCTTCAGGCTGGGCCGGAGGCTGCTGCGGTTCCGCCTCTCAGTCAGGGTGCGAGCCCCGAGCCCACCCCGCTCAGCACCAGTGAGAACGTGCCACGAGCAAAGTCCTTGGCCAACAGCAGGCTGCCACAGTGGGGGCCCCCAGACTCACAGGGCGCCCCAGAGTGTCCAGGGCCTGCTCTGTGGCCAATGTCCTCTTGGGCAGCCCCAGTCGGGGGACGTGGTCCATCCCAGCCCAGCAGCCAGTTCCCCAAGAGCCCCAGGCTCCGAGGTGACTTGAGCTCCAGGGGCCTGTTTTCAGTTCACAGTCTCGCCAGCAACAGCAACCAGCGCAGGCCAGCCTTGCACTTGGCTTACTACGAGCCCCTTGGTCAGCTGGCAGAGCCGAAGGGCACAGAGCAGGCCATTCCTACCTCAGCAGCAGCCTGGCAACAAAGGACCCCCGGCCCCAGGAGGGCTGCCATGTGCCCTGAGCGGTGTCCCCGCCTGTGTGGTTACCAGAAGCCCCTGCTGACGCACTGGTCTGTGCCCAGCCCTGGGTGTCGTGGCTGCCCACCACCGGAGACCCTCCCAGCACCGAGGAATTAGGCTCGGGCACGGGCCAGCCCGTAACCCGTAGGGGTGAGTCAGAGCCACGTTCAGGCGTGGGCCGTGACTGCCAGCCCTGTGCGTCCTCAGTGGGGGCCCCCAGTGCCTGGATTCTTGGTCTCCTTTGGCTAAACTGAAGGTCTGCCTTTTGCCGTTCCAGCACAGTCCTGCTCACCGCGCCGACTGTGGCTGCACCCTTTGTTTAAAATGCCCCCTCGGCCCAGCTGTTCTGCCTTGTTTCTGCAGCATTTCACACCTGACATCCTAGTGCAGAGGCTGTAAACTGGTCCGCAGGCCAAATCCAGCCTGCGTCCTGTTTTTCGGGCAGCGTGCAAGCTAATCGCAGCTTTTACACATTTAAAGGATTATTAAAAAACAAAGAACAAAGACCACGTGGGAGACCATCTGGTCTCCAAAGCCTGCAGACTTGACTCTTGGGCCCTTTATAGCGAAGATTTGCCAGCCACTGCTGTGGGTACCTCGTTACTGTATTTAGTGACCACCTGCCCAAGGAAGCTGTGGCCTCCGTGAGGGCGGGCATCTGTCTCACTGACTGCTGCGTCTGCCCACCTGAAGCACACCTGCTCGGGGACACTGCTCATGACGTATCTGTGGAATGAAGAGGCCTCGGCTTCCTCACCTGTGAGGTGGGGTTGAAAATGTCCATGTGGCAGGGCTGTCGTCTGAGCAATGAGACCGACAGTGTCTGAGCACAGTGCCTGTTGGGTAGGAACCCAGCAGAGAAACTGGGCAGGTCCAGGGGGCCTGCAGGGCACCAACGCCTGTGAGGAGGTGGCTTTAGCCCAAGACAGTACCAGGGGGCAGCCTGGGGAGGAAGGGGCAGAGCAAGCTGTCAGGGCCATCCCCGCCCGGCACAGCCATGTCCCACCCCTTCACCCACCTCACCATCCACAGGGTGCCCCTCGCCCCCAGCACTGCCTCAATGGGCCTGGCCCCCCAGGCCCTGGCATCCCAGACACCCAAGCTGGCAGCTGCTACTCTGCCTCAGCTTGCTCCCACCACACCTCGCCCTGGGGCTGCAGTGTTGCCTCCAAGTAGGCATCCTTCCACATGGCCAGGGGCCCTGCAACAAGGCAGCCACCTCCCACCGTGAGGCCCTCGGGTCCTGGTGGAGGCAGGATGCCACTGCCCACCTCCCAGACCCAGGCCCAGGCCAGAAACCAGCCCTGAGATGCAGGCCCCCAGGAGGTAGGAAGGGCCCCTGGAAGAAGGTGGCGGAGCTAGAGACTGTACACAAGAGAGTTGACGTTGGGGGGCCCGAGACTCCCCTCTGAGGCCTGCTCACAGGGTCAGCCCCTCACTGGTGTCTGGGATCCTGGATTTCGGGAGGGAGCCCACCTTTCCCAGGGCTGGTCAGAGGGCTCACTGTGCCCACACTGTACAGACAAGTGGTTTATGCCGAATGCCCCCTTTCCTCCTATGAGTCTGGCATGGTGGGACATGCCAGGCAGAGGTCGCCTTTGTGACCGGCCCCAGTAAAAGCTCTGGGCGTGGGGTCTCTGATGAGCTCCCCTGGCGGAAAGTGTTTGACATGGGTTGTCACAGTTCAAAGATCTGTACCCCCCGCCCCTCAAACCCCCCCCCACCCCAGGAAAGGTATCTGGAATTTGTGCCTGGTCTCTGGGGCTTTGGCCCTGCACTTCCCACTTTGTCGATCTTGTCTGTCCTTTCCTCACGACAAATCACAGCTATGAGTACCTGGCGAATCACCTGGGGGTAGCCTGGGAATGCTGTCACAGGGACATAAGCGGGGGCGAGAGAGCCTTTAACGGCCAGTTAGAGGGACGCAGACCTTGGTGCCTGCAGGGCCTTGGGAGCTCTCCACTGGGCTGGCCCTCAGATCCGGGGAGGCCAGAGCTTCCTGGCACCACCAGGAGGGCGCTCGGGGCAGTCGTGTTGAGTAAACAGGACAGAAGCCCTGACAACCAGCTCAGCCACCCTGTGCTTACAACAGCAGCAGACACAGACCCTGGAATCCTTGACCGTGGGCCCAGTGGAAACAGAGCTGTGCGCCCTGCAGAGGTTGTGGGGACAGGAGAGATGCGGTCGGCAGTCCCGAAAGAAACAAGGCAGTGGAGTGAGAGACGCTACACGGAGTGGGCAGCACCATGGAAGAACACGAAGACTGTAGGTCCACGAGAAATAAGGCGGGGCGTCTAAAAGAAGTCAGGCTGAAGGCCCCCCCGAAATCAGGACTTTTTGATTGAACCAGTGCCCCAGGCCAAGTGCGAGAGCCTGAGCCTGGGGGCCCTGGGGTTGGGCGTGGAGCTGGGCGCAGGGTCATGCCTCTCCGGCCTGGCCCGCCCACCACATCTCGGCTACTTTCTGGCCACCTGCCTGCACAGCCCCCAGCTCCACCTGAGACAGTGTCAGGAGGGGCCCACCGTGCTGTCCAGGGTGCCTGGGGAGGGAAATTGAGGCAGGATCAGTTTAAGGTTTGGGGCACGGAAGATCCCCGTGCCTGTGAGCAGGGGGCACAGGAGCCCCCTGTCCTCCTTCCCATTCTCCACATGTACCCCTGACACCCTAACACAGTCTGCCCACCAGGCATCCAAGCCTCAGATCCTATCCTCCAGCTGAGTTGCACCTGGACCCCAGTAGCTGCAACCCTGGACTGCAGACATGGAGGGACAGGCTGGAGGGATCCAGGGCAGCCATGCAGGAACGAGGCAGACAGAAGGTTCTCAGTGCCAGCAACAGGGACTGAGGGCATGTTTGCTGTGTGTGGTGGGTGGCCTCTGGTTTTCCTGGCATTGCTGGGCCCAAACGGTTTGGGACTCCTGGTGCTATGGCCTCTTCCCCGGGGGGGAACAGCCACCCTCCCCCCAACTCCCTCACCTCCACGGGGCCCCGTGGAGCCCCCCCCGCCCCTGTCACTGTGACACTAGTCAAAAAATGGCAGCACTGCCAGCAGCCACCAGGAGCTGGAGGCGGCAGGAAGAACTCTCCCCGGGAGCCTCAGAGGGAGCACGGCCCTGCCAACACCTGAACTTCAGACTCGGGCCTTCAGGCTGTGAGAGAAGCAGTTCTGTGTGGTGAGGTCCTGCGCTGGCTGATTTGGTGCAGCGACCCTCAGAGTCTGGCTCGGGGCACTTGCTAACCATGCAGCTTCCCAAGTCCTCTTGTCCTGAGACCTCCAAGTGGGTGGGTGGGGTGGAGCCTGGGAGTCCTTAGGGGAGTTTACAGGGGACGTCTGCAGATCACACTCCAGCCTCTGCCCCTGGCCCCAGTGCCCCAGCTGTGCCCTAGTTGCTGTCAGTAAATGGCAAGGCCCCTGCTGGCTGGCTGCCCTGCAGCCTGGGCGAGTTCCGGACCTTCAAAATCTGTCCTTCCTCTGCACGGGGGCCACTGCGTTGGCATGAGGACCTGACAAGGCTGGGAAAGGCCTCTGTCCACTCCAGAAACCCCAAAATGGGCAAGGGAGAAGGGGCAGGCAGGTGAGAGAGGCTTGCTCCAGGCCTCCGATTCCAGGGAGGCAGCCGTGCTTACGTGCAGAGTGGCTGGGGGCCCAGCTGGCTGGTGAGATATGAGGGTCAGCCTGGAGAACCTCAGGGAGAAAAGCTCTTTTGAACCAGCTGTAGCTACTGGGCTTGGAAACAGGCTGAGAGAACTCTGGATGCTAGAAGGAAACACCCATCTGACGGGCACCTACTGTGTGCGTGCACTGTGCAGATGTCTTTTTTCCCTCCCAACTCTGCAAAGGAGGCGGGATTGGGATTTGCTCCTGTTTGACAGAGGAAAAGACTGAGGCTTGGAGAAGGAAAGTCAGAAGGTCAAGATCACCCAGCCAGGGGGACAAGAGGTGGGCAGACAGCTGGCAACAGTGCTGGAGCACCTACTGTGTGCCTATGCTGTGCTGGCAGAGAGAAAGGTGCCCAGAACCCCACCAACTGCTTTATGAAATATATCTGATTCCCAATTACACATGAGAGAACAGGGCTCAGCAAAGTCCCTTCCCAAGATCACTTAGCCAGGTGGGGATGCAGCAGGTATCCAGCCCACCTCTGCCCCTTCGTACCTCCCTGGGCTGCTGGGAGGCAGGAGGGGGATGAGAAGACTTGGCCAATTATAGCTAATAATAATCACTAATACTTACTAGCTATTAGTGGGTGCTTTGTATCAGGCATTATTCTAAGCAGCCTACACAAGTGAACATATTTAATCCTTGCAGTATTAACTCCATGGGAAGTAGAGTAGGTACCATCATTATTACCCACTTTACGGGGAGAAAACTGAGGTACAGAGGTTAAGCAAGTTGCCAGCTGGGAAGAGATGAGACTGGGATTCAAACCCGGGCAGTGCAGCTGCTGCTTCTGTTATAGGACAGAGCTGCTTGGTCTCAGGGCTGCAGTCAGGGGACTGCCACAAGAGAGCCGGTGCCAGAAATCCCACCACTGGCGCTCCCGTCAGCCAGTTTCCCAGGGGGTCTCACCCACAGTTAAGCTCTGGTCCCCACCAGGGTACCAGCCTACAGTTCCAATAATGGCCACTAGATGGCATGGATGCCCAGGCGGTGGTGGGCCCACGGGCCAGAGGAAAACCCAAGGGAAGTCTGGGAATCTCCCCAAGGGGCACTTTGCCTCTCCCCAAGGGGCACTCACCTCCAACTCTCCGGAGAAGTTGGGTGTCCAGGGCCTGCTGTGGTTGTGGAGGGTCAGATTCAGATGCAGGCTGTGGTCCAGGTCCAGAGCAAGGTCCAGCTGGCAGTGGGAATGCAGCAGGAGCCCATCTTGACCCAGGGTGTGCTCCCCGGACACGGAGAGCGCCTGGGACGAGACATGCCAGCGGTCAGGAGTGCAGACACACAGCGTCCTTATGCCCCATGCCCGGGCCCGGCCACCAGGACTGACATAATAGCCTATTACATCTGCCACCTGCTACTCCCATAGCCTCTCCTCCACTTGGAGCCAGAATGACCTTTATAAAATGCAAATCAGGTATTATCCCCACACTCCCTCCCCAGCTCAAAGCCTTCTGCCTTCCCGTCTCCTTTAGAGAAACCGGTCTCCTTGGCACAGCTGAGGGGTCTGTGTTTTCCTCCTAACCTCGCCTCCTCATGCACTGTGTGGCCACCCTGTGTTCCTCACTCACTCTAAGCATGCTCCTACCCCAGGGCCTTTGCACTGGCTA
The DNA here is from genome assembly GCA_004026765.1 of Micronycteris hirsuta. Taxonomy (NCBI): domain Eukaryota; kingdom Metazoa; phylum Chordata; class Mammalia; order Chiroptera; family Phyllostomidae; genus Micronycteris; species Micronycteris hirsuta. Next base: position 61,478 of record PVJI01008582.1, read on the forward strand.
TTTCTGCGGCAGAGCTTGGCTTGTCAGAGGCCCCTGCAATGCCCTGTCCCCTCCTGCTTTGCTCTTCCTCAGCACGCACCACGCCTCACTGCATGTCACGCGTCCTGTTTATCCTCCTGCAGCCCCTGAGACGTGAGCTCCAGGAGAGCAAGCACTGGGCTGTTCCTTTCGCAAGCCTTTTCCCTGCCCCTGGAATGGGGCCTGGCATAAGTAAACCCCCAAAATGTTTTCTGAACGAGGGGATGAATAGACCAGAGGCTGGCAAACTATGGTTCAAGGACCAAATCCCGTTCACTGCTTGTTCTTACCTACACTTTTTCACTGGATGGCCACACCCATTCATCTGCACATCACATGCGGTGGCTTTCACATCGCAGTGGCAAACGCCACTGAGCAAAGCCTGGAATATTTTCTATCAGGCCCTTTACAGTAAGTCTGTGACCCCCGAGAGGGGTGAGTGGATGAGTAGGTAGAGGATGGGAGGGAGGGCAGGCCGATCCACCAGCCAACAGTCCCAGAGGAATGTTCTGGAGAAAGGGGTCCCCACACCTCACCTCTAACTGTGATGGCAGCAGCTTTTGTTTATGTGTCAAGCATTCTTCCTGTGTCACATCTCTTAAATCTCAGTCATCCTGTTGGTCCTCCCATTCCTGGGATGAACATGGACTGTTGGGAGAGGAGGCATGCCCTGCCCATGATCTCCCAGCTGGCACCCGCTGTCCCTGCTGTCTGTGGTGCCTGCCTCTCTCCTCACCAGCCCCCTCCCATCAGTTCCTGGCCCCTTTCCCAGGACAGACTCACCCTGGGCAGGTCACACAGCCCCAGGTATAGGGAATGGCCAGCCAGGGGGCCTAGTCAGTCTCTGCTTCCCCGGGAGCTCCGTGTGGTGCAGGGGCCTGCAAGGATGCACTCCGGCATGGTCTCTGCATGGATCTTGTCTGGCTGGGACAGTGGAAGCCTCTGGAGCAAGAGAGCACTGGGGGGCAGGGGCTCACCGCACAAGAGTGAACTCTCACAGCCAGCGAGAGGAGAGCAGGTGGCAGAAACCACACCAGTCGAACCCTGGTTGGCACAGCAGCTGGTGATACCACCATGAGCAGGACTTTGTTGAGTGCACTGAGGGGGCTGGGCCTGCAGGTGAAAGGAACTCAGGGTGGGAAACCCAGGAGCAAGGGGGCCTTCAGGGCTGGCTGTCCCCACTTCGCCACGGCCCAGTCCCCACCCCAGGCTCTGCAGATCAGCACCCTGAGCCTGACCCCTCAGGGAACCTGAGCTCCGGACCTCCCCACCCCCAGAGGCCCACTAGTGTCACCGGCTCCTTGCCCACCTGCTCCTTGAGTGCCTGCCCCGTGTTGGGCGCCCGCCCTCCTGCTCTCCCAGAGCTCCCACTGCAGTCCAGTCAGGGAAGGGTCACCGTGCCCACTTGCAAATGAGAAGAGCAAGGCTCACAGCCAAGAAATGAGTGGCCCTGGGTCCCACAGCATAGCCAGCACCCAGGACCACATGGCCCCAGAGCTGGGGGCTTTCTGCAGTGAGTTGCCCAAGGCCACCCAGCTACACTGGGAGTCCAGCTGCCCTGGCCCTTTGCCCTCTGGTTACTGACTAAACAAATGATTGTGTGAATGATGAATCAGAGGTGCTTATACATGGTTTCACCCATCAAAATGTGAGGTCAATCAACGCAGGGAACGTGTCTGTGCTCTGAACACTTCCTGACACACAGTAAGTGCTTAATAAAGTATTGATGGCCCTGGCCAGTGTGGCTCAGTTGGTTGGAGCATTGTCCCATTGCGGGTTCGATCCCCAGGTGGGGCGTGTGCCATCCCTGGCTGGGCGCACGTATGGACGGCAACCAGTCAGTGCTTCTCTCACATCAGAGTTTCTCTCTCTCCCTTCCTCTCTCTCTAAAAGCAATGAAAAAGTGTTCCCTGGCGAGGATAAACATAGGTAAATAAACAATAAAGTACTGATGAAGGAGTGAATGGAGGAAGGGCCCCTCAGGGTGCTTCAGGAATCTGACTCCAGAGAAGTCCTACCATTGATAAACAAACAGGATCTTCCCCTCCCAAGGTCACAGGTGCCCTGCCCGCAGGCTCAGTCCTGCAGCTCAACAACTTCCAAGACCTCTCCGACGCTCCTGCTCACCTGCTGGCTCTGCCTGGCGCCCCTGTCTCAGCAAGGCCCTTCCTCAGCCAGAGCCAGGACATGACCACGGCCCTGGGAGGGAGACAGGCGGAGCCAGTGCCTCACCTGGAGAGGCTGTCCCCGCCCAGCAGGCAACCTTCATCAGGGTCAAAGGTGTGGGGGCCACTGGCCCTGAGTGCATAATGCCAGCACCGTGGGAGGCCCTCAGAGAGCTCCAGCCCATTTGCAAAGGAGGAAGTCAGGGCTTGGAGAGGAACAGACAGGGACGATCATGTGACAGAGATGGGACCAGGGTGGCACAGTGGTGGCCGAGGACAGAGGTGCTGGAGGCATTCAAGGGTTCGAATGCCAGCCCTGCCTTTCATTAGCTCTGTGACTCCAGGCAGGTCACCATGCTGTGTTTGAGCTGCAGCGCCATCGTCTGGAGGTGGGGCCAATGTGCCTGACCCTTGAAAGGCCTGCGGTGTGTGCTGGTCACTGCGCTCTGGGTGCTGTGCAGGTTGTGCTGGACCACAGGCTCCGGCCCTCCTCATGTCTTTCCCGCAGTTCCTTGGGACCCAGGCACAGGCTGGCTGGCCCTGGCACTGCTTCCTGTGCAGGGCTGCAGGGCTGCAGGGCGGAGCTCCAGGGCCTCCTTCCAGCCCTATGCCTATGGGTCCTTGCCATCCCAGCCCACAACCGCGTCACCCTGGTGGCTGCTTCTTGAATGCTCAGGGGACAGGCAGAGAGAGGGGCAGCAGGTTAGTGAGCACCGCTGGGTGGGGGGGCACAGGATGACGCAGCTTCGTGCGCTGGGGACATCACCTCCAGGCCTGGGGCGCTCTGGGGAATCTCGGCTGACACAGCTACCAACTCTGGCAGGGGGTACACGGGGGCCACGCACTCAGGTAATCTACACAAACTTCAGAAGCTACACCCTCATTAGTCTCCATACCACTCAGTACACTCCCTTAACTGTCCCTTTGAGAGCCCCAGGTTTCCGCTCTTCCAATGACTTTGCACCCCCTGCACCAAGAGGTAGACTCTGTTTCCCCAGCCCTTGCAGCGGGGCTGGGGTTTGCTGATTTAATTCAGTGGCATTGGCGCTGCCGTAAGACACCTCAGCTCCCGCTCGCTCTCTGGGACCCCTGCCCAGCCACAGGATCAAACCCGGGCTGGCCTGCTGGGCAGAGACGCCATTTAGAGAGCCTGGAAGTGTCGGTCGAGGCTGTCTTAGCTCAGCTGATGGCTGACACCCCTGAACAAGCTGGAGAGCCCGGCCAGGGTCAGCAGAGCCACCTGCCCAACCCAGGCAGACCTTGATGTCTGAGGAAGACCAGAACTGCCCAGCTGGCCCACAGGCTTACCTGCAGTGATAAATGCTTACTGTTGTGAGCCACTGAGTTTTGGGACATTTGTAACACAGTATAGCCAACTGAAGCAGTCTTCTATGCAACGGCTGTATCATCCTGTCCTTCACACTCACAGTGACCCAGTCCCCCGTGGATGCCCCACACCCACCTGGGCCACCTGTACTCTCATTCCACCCTGGGCGTGACACAGGTGGTTCCCCGCAGCTGAGGCCTCACGGCAGGCAGTCTCCCGGCTTCAGATTTTCTTCTGGCCAAGTCCAACTGCCCTAACCTCCACCCCCACTTGACTCCACCTTGTGGAGTTCTCAACTAGTCCAGCCTTACCAGACCCAGAGCAGAAGTCCATCTAAGACCTCTGTCCTCCCAACCCCATTGCAGAAAACGGCCACCTCAGCAAACTGTGCTCTCTGGAAGGGCTGCCACTGTCCCGTACAGGCTCCCAGGAACTGTGCCCAGCTGTGGCACTAGCTGCTTCTTGAGGCATCATCTGGTCATCAGCCCAGGGAACACTGACCTCCCCCGTGCCCCACGTGTGCAAGGCCATTTGCCTCACTCCCTCCATCCTCTGACCTGTCAGCTCCATTCTCTGCAACCACGCAGCAGGGGCCTCAGGCTGCTCCACCCACCATGCACACGCACACACGTGCACACTGCCTTGGCATGCTGAGGCACACATGTGCCGCTGTCGCTCCAGCCACCAAGCCCATTCCCACCTCAGGGCCTTTGCACCTGCTGCTCCTTCTCCCCGCAGTGCCTGTCCTCAGACCTGCACCGCAGCCAGCGCCTTCCTGTCCTTCAGGGCTCAGCTTCAGTACCACCTTCTCAGAGAGGCTTTCCAGACCACCCCACCTGAAGGAGCCCTGCACCCTCACATCACACCGTTTGTTTTTACAGCCCTTCTCACTCTTGGAAAGTGCCATGCTCTGAAATCACCATGTTCACGTGCACATCCCTGCTTACGGCCCATCTCACTGTGGCAGGAACCTGGGCCCTCTTATTTCCACATGGACCCCGCATGCCCAGACAGCACCCCAGCACCCGCGATAAGCAGGTGCTCAAGGAGGGTTTGCTGAGCGAGGGAATGAGAGGGCCACCCCGCCAGCGGCCTCTCTCGGAAACTCCCCCTGCAGGCTGCGGGCTCAGGCAGGCTTGGGGAAGGGCCCTGAAGGGCTCCTGTTGAGGGCCACCTCCTGGCCATCCCTCAGCATTGGCTGGTGCAGGATGCAGGTGTCACAGACTCACTAGCTCAGGAGCAGTCCCCAGGAAGGGTGCTGCGTGGACGCAAAGGCAGGGCTGGGTGACTGGGGCCGCTTGCGCACTCCTGCCGAGAGCAGGAAAGGAGAGCAGCTTTCAGAAGAGGGAACAAAAGGGCCGTTTGTGGAGCACTAGCAGTTTTCCGAGCTGTCATACACGCAGGTCGAAGCCAGATGTCTCTAGGGATGGGCAGGTACAGTAGAGCGGGCACTGCGGGGCTGCAGAGGGTGTGACAGGCAGGAGGCTGCATGGCCCTGTAAAGAGGACCACAACCTCTGGCCTCCGCTTCCAAGCGGTGTGGTCTTGGGGCAGTTTCCTAACCCCTCTGAGCCTCAGTTTTGTTTATAAAATGGTGGGAGAATAACGGGAGTGGTATGCTTAGCCCAGGGCTACACCACGTGGGAGCTGCTACAGCTGGTGGTAGGATTTCTTAAACGTTCAGTGAGCAGGTACTATGTTCCTGACCCAGTGCTGAGTGATGGGGTATGAAGATAACAGGGCCAGCCCTGGTCCTTCAGGGGCTCCAAGGCTAGGGGAGAGATAGCCACGAAGACAGAAACATGGTGGGACAAGGATGGCTTTGAAATATATTCAAGTTGGTGAGCAAAACAGGGAAGGGTATTCTAGGCAGAAGGAACAGTCTGTGCAAAAGCTCAAGAAGGGACTCCCTCATTGCTGGTGGTCGCCACAGTCGGAGGGTGGCTGGAGGGCACTGCAGGGGGCCTGCTGGGGAGAGAAGGGGTGTTTCCACTTAAATGTCTACTACCCCCACCTTGGGCCAACACCCAGAGCTCTCACCCTGTTCACTTTGGCGGCTTCTTCACTGGTGTCTCTGCTGCCCCCTGTAGGACCCTCACCACACAGCAGCCAGAGGGATGGGAAATCATCATTTTGGATCGTGTCCTCAAAAGCTTCCAATTTCAGAGACAATAAATCCAAACTCCTCCCTGTGGCCCAATACGCCCTGTACCGTTGTACCCCCACTGCCTCCTACCATGTCCCTCCTCATCCAGGCTGCTCCAGCCCAGGGGCCATTCCTCAAACATGCCAAACTCATTCTGCTCGGGCCCTTTGCACATGTTGTTCTCTCTGCCTGGGGTGCCCTTCTACCAGATTTTCAAATGGCTGACATTCGCTTGTCATCCTGGGCTCGCTCAGTGTTGCCTCCTTAATGGGGCTATTCCTGGCCACCTAGTCTAAATCATTCTCCAGTCACTCCCACTCATACCACCCGTTTCATTTTCTCTGTAGTGTGTATCACCATCTGATACACGTATTTTCTTATTTATGTGATTTCGGGGTCAATTTCCCCACTAGACTGTACACTTGATGAGAGGAAGGACTTATCAATCCTGTTCTGGGCAATAGCCCTAGCTTCTGGAATGGTGCCAGGCTTGGCCCCTAGTAGATGCTCAATAAATAATGTGGAAGGAAGGGAGGGAGTGGGGAAGGAAGGACGTGGAGACCAACTGAGAGTCCACCCCAGACAACTTTGCCCATTTCACAGCCTTGCCTGCACGGGGTCTCCCTGGGAACCTGGACAACTAATATTTTCTCTAAGGGTTCCCAGGAGCCGCCTGGTCTGGCCCGGCCCGGCCCTGGCCATCCTCCACACAGCCGGGGGAGGGTCTGCTCCAGCTGGATGATGCCAGTGAGACGGGCCTTAGCAGCACTGGCCTGGTGCTGACATAGAAATGATGCTCCCCCACCACCAACACACTCCTGGCCCCACCCTCGGAGCACAATAGCTCAGTCAGAAGAAAAGCAAGGGACAGACCTCACCAGTCTCTGGTGGAACGTTCAGGAAGATGCTGCCTCAGACTGTAGGCTCTACCTCCCAAAGCCCCGGGCCTGAGGGGCCCATAGCTTCCTGGACAGGGTGAACTCTGATGCAATGGCAGGTCTGAGTTGAGCCACCAGGTCTGACCATGGCAATAAGCTCCCTGCCCAGCACACTGTAACACTGACGTGAAGATAGCTACTGGTCTGGGGCCACCAGGCAGGAATTCTAGTTTTACTACCCTGTAGACAGCAGGGGGCAGCCTAGCATGGTGGACAATGTACAGGCAGTACGTGGAACAGACCAGGGCTCCAATTCCGGCTGGACCCCCTGTGGCCGAATGACCTCCAGCTAGTTCCTTAACCACTCGAGCCTCTGCTTTCTCATCTGATAAATTGGAATAGTGACACCTACTTTATTAATGTGCTGGCATAAAAACTGAATGAAATGTGCTAATAATGTTCCAGGCTGACTAAGCAGAATCACTTAGGGCACTTGCTAAAAAAAATAGATTCTGGGCCCCCACCTAGAGCTGTGAGAATAGAACCTCTGGGAACAAGGAGGAGAACCGGCATCTTAGGAGCACCCCCAGGAAGCAGCATTGACTTAGTGATACCCCTGTCAAAGAGGGCCAACCCACATCTCATCTCAAACAAACAATCTGACAAATCCAAACGAAGGCTGCTTTGCAAAACGACTGCCTGGACACCACAAAATTGTCAATGCCGAGATTTTTCTTTAAGGTGAGGGACAAATACCATATGATCTCACTTGTAACAGGAACATAATCAACAAAAGAAAAAAGCAAACAAAATATAACCAGAGTCATTGAAATTAAGAACAATCTAACAATAGCACTTCCGGCCAAGATGGAGGCATAGGTAGACACACTGTGCCTCCTCGCACAACCTTGCCTGCACAAAAGAGGAAAAACAACAATTTAAAAAAACAAACACAGCCAGATCTGACAGAAAACTGAACTGAGTGGAAGTCTGACAACCAAGGAGTTAAAGAAGACACATTCATCCAGACCGGTAAGCGGGGTGGAGCTGGGTGGAGAGCACTAGGCAAGATGCGTTTTGTGGAGCGGTACCGGCAACGCTCCAGCTGCCCGGAGAGGCCCGTGGCGGGTGCGCCTGGCCAAAACGTGGCAGGCGCACTCGGCGAAACCGGGGCTAAGACTGGTGGACTAGGCGGTCCCTCATTCTCGCACAGAAAAACCGGGAGGAAAAGCTGGGGAGTGGAACAGACCGCGCGGCCCACCAACGCAGGGAAATAAAGCCTCAAACCACCGATTGAAAACACCTGTGGGGGTTGAGGTGGCAGCAGGAGGAACTCCCGGCCTCACAGGAGAGTTCATTGGGGAGATCCACAGAGACTTGGAACTGTGCAGGCCCATCCACTTACCCCAGAGCCAGCAAAGAAGGACCCAACTTGCTTATGGGTAGCTGGGGAAGGGCAGAGAACAGAGCAAGCGCCATTGTTCTCTCAGGCCCCGCCCCCACAGACAGCATCACAACACAGTGACGTGGGTTACCCTGCCCTGGTGAACACCTAAGGCTCTGCTCCAGAGCCTCAAGTAACAGGCGTGCTGAGAAAAAAATGGCCCAAATGAAAGAACACATCAAAGCTCCAGAAAAAATACAACTAAGTGATGAAGAGATAGCCAACCTATCAGATGCACAGTTCAAAGCACTGATAACCAGGATGCTCACAGGATTTGAAGAAAAATTGTCGCAATTACTTGAACAAATGAGAAGGGATGAGAAGGAAACTGGGACTCAGATCAACGGAGTGGACCAGCAGAAAGAAAAAAACATCCAACCAGAAAAGAATGAACAAACAAGAATTCAAAAAACCGAGGAGAGGCTTAGGAACATCCAGGACATTTTTAAACATCCCAGCATCTGAGTCATAGGGGTGCCAGAAGGAGAAGAGGAAGAGCAAGGGATTGAAAACTTATTTGAACAAATAATGAAGGAGAACTTCCCCAAGCTGGTGAAGGAAATAGAATTGCAGAAAGTCCAGGAAGCTCAGAGAGTCTCAAAAAAGTTGGATCCAAAGAGGAACACACCAAGACACATCATAATTACATTACCCAAGATCAAAAATAAGGAAAGGATCCTAGAAGCAGCCAGAGAAAAGGAGACAGTTACCTACAAAGGAATTCCCATAAGACTGTCAGCTAACTTCTCAAAAGAGACTTTGCAGGCAAGAAGGGGCTGGAGAGAAGTATTCCAAGTCATGAAAGGCAAG
>PVJI01008583.1:0-70269 GCA_004026765.1 Micronycteris hirsuta
TTCCTCCCTTTTTTATTCCCTTTCCCGTCCTTTATTTCTGTCCCTTTCCCTGTTCTATCCAGACACCCTTTCTGTCGTGCTGCTCTTCTGTGTCAGCCCTAAGACCTGTGTTGGGGACACAGGGCCTCCAGCACACAGGGAGGTCCTGGTCTAGGGAGAGACAGGGACAAGTATCATTGTCCGTTAGTGTGTAAAGAGCATCCCGTGTGTTTGCCATGTGTCACTGTGACTGTGTGGGCCTGCGGGACTCCGTAGCGTGGGCCAGGGGCGTTTTGGGGAGCCATCCATGGGCAGCCCCTGCCCTTCACTGCCCGCTGGGTGGTCGTCCATCCTGTTCACCCCTCACCCAAGTTCTGTCATGAGGAATGCAGCCATAGTGCACCTCTTTCTTGCCCCTCACAGCCCCCCTTACTATACCTCCTTCCAAGTCGCCTCTCACAGGGGCTCCTCCCACGCGTGGGCAGGAGCCATGGCTTTGCCTTCAGGTGGCGTGGCCGGACATTAGCCAGCCCGCTGTGGGATTGGCTGAAGTGCGTGCAACTTTCAAAGGCAGTGTCTAGGGGTGCCCCGGTGGGCGCTGGCCCTCACTGTTTCCTCAGGCTTTCCGCCCACTGAAAACAGAAGGTGGACAGGGATGCAATCGGGGTGCTTGTGTGTGTGTCACACCGAAATGCGTTTGTGTGTGCTGTGTGGTGTAGGCGAGAGCTCTGGAAGTAATCGTCGTGTGTCTGCCCCCTGCTGTGGTCTGCATTCCGCCTGCGCAGGACCTCAGCGAGGGGGCGGGGCGAACTTTGTAAAAGCACTTCCGTTCTTGGAGGCTCCTGTGAACCACGGGGCACTCAGGTCCTGCCTGTGAGCCTTGTTTCCAGGCGGGACGATGAGGATAACATTGCGGGTGGAGGTGCTCTCGCTCCTTCGAAGCACCAGCCACTCTGGAGAGCCACACAAACACGCATGCAGCTCAGGAAGAGCGGGCCTCCTGTGCAGGGGGCGTGGCATTCCCCTTGTAAGCCTGTCTCCCGCCACAGCCCCTCCCAGCAGAGACTCTGGAGCTCCTGCTGGGCGGAGGGGCTGGGAGCAGGATCCCGGTTAGTGCCTCACCGCACCTCCCCCTACAGACACACCCTTGTCTGACGCCAGGAGGATATCGGGAGGGAACTTAGCAGCTACTTTTGTGGCTGATCCCACGTTTAAAAGTTGCAGCAGTTTTAAGCCCATTTCACCCCAGAAAGGGAATGTGTATGTGTGATGCGGACTCTGTCCTGCGGAGTCCGTACGTTGTGGGTGCAACGAGCAAATGCACACGGACTTCAGAAGTCCAGTGAGAAAAAGGGACAGCACCGCCGCTCTCTGAGATAGAGAGCACCCCGACCCTTGCCTGGACAGTCTTAGTGCTTTCTAAATAGCATACATCAAAGGAGGTTTTCGTTCATTATGCTCAGCTTTGCTTTAGGTGATTACTTTTTACAGATAACGAAGGAAAGGATGTTACTGATTACTTCTTACAGATTAACAAGGAAAAGAGGTTGCAAATGCAAGGGAACAGTAAGAGTGATTGGTCTGGTTACACTCCATCCTTGGGAGAATTAGCACAGACTTCAGGAAGTTACTTTAAAGATTTGCAGTAAACATTTGCTGCTTCAATTCAGGGTGAGGGAGTTTTAGCAAGAATAAGCCTCAAAGCAGCCTAGGTATAATGCAGGCCTGATTTCCCACAGGAAAGCCAATCTGTGCATTTGGCTTCCTGTGTGCCAACTCATGCCTATGGGCTTTCCAATAGGGCTGGGCTACATTTGCCATTGCTGGGTGGTTCGGTTCCCTATATATGTGTAATGGGTTTCCAGACCTGGTGGCAGGGTCACTTCAGTAGCACTAGGCCCACGGGCGTCATAGACCAGTGGTGACTTGTACCTGGCTGCAGCCTCAGTCAGGACGTGGTTTCTGCTGGCTGTCAGGCTTCACCAGGGAGGCGACCTGTGGGCCAGCCCTTGAAGCATGAGAAACACACGTGCTGGGCCAGCAAGGCAGCCCGTGGCTCCCCAAAGCTGGAGCCCGGAGGGGAGACGAGTGGCCAGGACAGGAAAGGAGGTGTTGGCGGGGGTCCTCCATGTCCTGGCCCGGGGAGGCAGAGCTGTGTCTCAGAGGCAGTGAAGCTTTTCAAAACTTTTCACTATAGAAATGTTCAAACATATCCAAAAGTTGGTAAACTAGTGAAACGGGCTGGACATACTTCTTACTTCAACAAAACCCAGCTTTGTGTATTTGTGGGCAATCTCATCTCCACATGCTCACCTTAATTATTTTGGAGCCAGTCCTAGATCAGTCGTTCATCTTCAAATACTCCATTGTGTCACTTTAAAGATTTTATTTATTTATTTTCAAAGAGAGGGGAAAGGCAGGAGAAAGAGAGGGAGAGAAACAGCAATGTGTGGTTGCCTCTTACGTGGCCCCCACTGGAGACCTGGCCTGCAACCCAGGCATGTGCCCTGACTGGGAATCAAACCGGCGACCCTTTGGTTCGCAGCCTGCGCTCAATCCACTGAGCTACACCAGCCAGGCTCCACTGTGTCACTTTAAAAGAGAAGAACTCTTTAATATACACGTGTACATATTTTAAAAGATCGCCAGCATGCGATACAGGTTTGCTTATTTGAATCAGGATACAATAAGGTCCATAAGTCGTGCTTGGTTGGATAATCTGAGGTCTCTTTTGCTCCACAGCCTAGCTGTCCAGTTTTGTTTTCGTAGTGATGTCATTCGAGAGGAAACCCAGGGCTCTGTCCTGGAGTCATAGTTCTGCTGATTGTAGCCCCATTTAACATGTTTCTCTCTCTTTTTTTTAAAGTTTTATTTATTTTTAGAGAGAGGGGAAGGGAGGGAGAAGGAGAAGGAAAGAAACACCAATGTGTAGTTGCCTCTTGCGTGACTCCCATCAGTGACCTGGCCCGCAACCCAGGCCTGTGCCCTGACTGGGAATCGAACCAGCGACTCTTTGCTTTGCAGGCCCACGCTCAATCCACTGAGCCACGCCAGCCAGGGCCCCATTTTTTTTTTTTAAGATTATTTATTTATTTATTTATTTAGAGAGAGGAGAAGGGAGGGAGAAAGAGAGGGAGGAATAACAATGTATGGTTGCTCCTCACATGGCCCTCACTGGGGACCTGGCCTGCAACCCAGGCATGTGCCCCGACTGGGAATCGAACTGGGACCCCTTGGTTCCCAGCCCGCGCTCAATCCACTGAGTTACACCAGCCGGGCCCCTACAAGGGCCCCATTTAACATGTTTCTCTGTCCCTCTGTTTTCTTTACATTGATTCAGGTTTGTTTTTTTCCCACGTTTTTACTGGACTTTCATAGGTAGGGTGGTGTTTCTATTAGGAAGCTCCTCGTGTCCTGCTCTTCCGGTTGTTTCCCTCGTTGTCATTTTGTCGACTTTTGGTGTCCCGCTCCCAGTCCCATGAGTTCAGCAGGGGCGCGTTCCTCCTGCGTTTACTGGCTGGAATACACGTGTGAAGTGAAACTTCCCCTCATCAACCGTTCTTTAACTGGGGACAAGGCAAGAGGTAAAGAAGTGGAGGCTCGAGGGCAGAACACTAGTGTGGGCTCCACCCCGTGGCAACAGCCTGGCAGCGGCGAGTGACCACCGTTAAGTCCTCGCCAGTGGTCTAGGAGACGGTGTAAGATGAGCTTGGATTGAGCAGCTGCCTCGTCTTCAGCTGGGAAAAGTGCCCTTCCCATCGTCCTGTGTAGGGGAAGGGCAGCCTGGGGGAAAGACGAGCCGACGTAGAGGCTGTTGTTTTGACGGTGGTAGACGCTCTGTAAGCAGTTGTCGGGTGTGTGCGTCGGCAGCACACACACTGACGTCGGAGTGGCACTGAAGACTGGCGTGGCCCCGTGCAGGGGCGAGACTAATTTGTCAGGCGCTCCTGCGTTTTTAGAAAAGGGCATTGTTGGAAGCGCGGAGCGGTTTGGCGTCTGGCAGTTGCTGCTGCCGCTCAAGGGCGATGGGGTGGAGGGAAGCTGGGCAAGGTAAGGCTCTGGAGAAGGCGGCCTTTGAAAAGGCCAGAAGCTGGGCTCAGAGGCGGGTAGGAGAATGCAGTGGGCTTGCTGGGCCAGGGGACGGCACCAGCTGAGTTCTAGAAGCAAGAGTGAGGATGCTCACGATAGGCAGCCTCCCACCGGTACTCAGATGGCCGGGGTCAGGACCCTCTGATACTTCCAGATTCATTTTTGTGTGCACAGTATAAAGTTGGGCAGGATGAATGGGAAAAAAATTACCGGAGATCATCTCAGAACTTAGAAAGGTCTCCCCTAAGCTAAACTGAAACTACGTGAAAGGATTTACCAAAAAAAAGAGAGGAGGAGTTTGGCTCGGGCAAGCCGAGGGTTGTGGAAAGGTGCGCTGAGCCGGCCCTGGGCTGTGGGCGGGAATGCGAACAGAGAGCAGACACCACGTCTGTCCTCTGCGGAGACCGTGTTAGCTGACGCGGCAGAAGGAAGACAAGGTTTTGCAAGGTAGCCGGTTAAATGGCAGTGTGCCGAAAGCCCGCCTCGCATACACCTGTTGGCAGGGCTCTGTGGGCCACGCGTGGAGTTTTCCACTGCGTGGAAAAGCCAGGCTGTTCCACAGTCACGGAGCCGCTGGGTCACTCACAGCCGTGCTGGAGTCCCGTCGGGGAGCACAGCAGGAGCTACTGTCTACAGGTGTCCCCTCCTAGTTAAAGACAGGCCGCCCTCCCGGGACTGAGACGTTTTCCCGAGGTGCCCGCAGGGCGGGCGTCAGTGAGTCTGCCGGCCTCTTCCCTATTATGGTATCTATAGAAAGACAAGCATCTGTGCTTCAGCAGTGAGGGAGGGATGCATTGGGAAGGACCGGGAGGAAATGTGTTGGACGTTATTGCAGTTGAACTCTGCACAAGGAGTGGACGGGTGAGGTTTGAGGTGGAACAGAAGGGGCCTTTCAGAAGATAGGGAACCAGAAACAGGGGAGAAAGCTGCCTAGTGGATGCTTGGACGGGGGGGTGTGGGAACATTGGCTTGGTCTGGCTGGAGGTGGGGTCAGAAGCTGCACACAGGGCCAGGATGGATCAGGGGCTCTTGTAAGCACGTTGAGAGCTGACTGTGACCTTGAACAGGCTAAGATAGGGGCTTACAAGGGAGAGAAACAACTCGAATGTGGAGAAGAAGTATTATAAAGAAGCTGCCTCTCTGAAACAATATTTTTGTTCTTTTCTCCTCAGGTTCAGATTCAGAACAAGAAGGTGGACATCTCCAAGGTCTCCTCCAAGTGCGGGTCCAAGGCCAACATCAAGCACAAGCCTGGTGAGTGTGTCTCCCTCGACCATCTGGGTTTTACCCTCTCTGTCTTTGTCGCTCCCTAAAATTTCCGGGGCCACCCCCATCCTGGACAGAGCGGTGGGACAGCACAGTGCTCAGTCCCTGCCAGGGAGTGGGTCTCGGGGTGCTGAGCTCTCAGCAGGAGGAGGGGCAGATGGTAAAGGCTGCCATTTGCATGGGCCTCGTCCTAAGGACAGGCTGTGTGCGTGCTGCTGCTGACCGAGGCCTAGGGGAGAGGCGTGTCCCAGGGGCTCACGTTAGCTGAAGGGGCTCCAGAGAGTGGCCCGGGGCACCCGTCAGGTACCGGAGCAAAGGGCTTCCCCAGCAGCACGGCGCCAGCTGAGATTCAGGGTGGGCGCAGCAGGGCCAGGGAGTCTGGTGTCTTGGGTCAGTCACTGAGGACCAGTTAAGGTGAAGGCCAATAAAACTCCTTCCCTCCCAGCAAAACTGTCATCCGTGTCGGAATGTGTTCACTGGCAAACGATGGGAACACTTCAGAGCTTGACTAACTTTCCTTGCCCCTCTTTCCCCTGGAAAACCCATTCCTGTGCGGTACCTCCTTCCCTAGAAGCCCTGAGTGTCCCGAGGACCAGTGTTTGCTGGGGGCTGGGGCACCAGTGTTGAGGACACCTGGGGGTTCGGCAAGAAGCCAGGTGTCGAGGCTTGTGATGTGAGCTCAGAGGAGGCAGAAGAGTCAGGGACAGGCTCAGAGGGAAGCCACACTCCGGGCCGTGTGAGGGTGGCCGGCCCTCCATCCCCTGGCCCGTGAGCTCTCAACATGCCCAGCGTGCAGACCGCCTCCCCCCGGGCCCCACCCCTGGGCTCCGGGTCCTGGGGCTGGCCCAGCCCTTTCTGCCCACAGACCCCAGCCCTTTGCCTTCCTTCTCGTCAGCACAGCGTGATCTGGTGACACTGCACAGCAGCTCACGCTTCCGTCCTGCCACCGTCCGTCACTAGCTAGGCGGTGACTTCGGGGAAGTAACTTTTGCCCAGCATCTGCGCTCGCTGCTGTAAAATGAGGACCCTGTCCCTGATGGACAGGGCGTTCGTGCAACTGAAAGGACCCCGACGCACCGCGCGGCCCCCCATCCAGGGGGAGGTGCCGCGTGCCCGGAACCGGAGGTTGACAGGCACCCTGAGGGCTGTGCTCTGCGTCCCAGGCCGCCCGGCAGCTGCGCGGCTGTGGGCTACAGGGGGCGGGGTGGCTTCCCCACGAGAGGTGGTCTCAGCCTGACTTGGAGAGAAGCAGCCGTTTTGACAAGCATCCTTGCTGCCCTCAGAGCCACCAGGGGCGGTCACGGTCTCCCCAGCTCTGCACTGGGTGCTGGGCCAGGCCCCAGCCACGCTGGGGTTCCGGTTCCGGGCCCCTGGCTCTGCTCGCAGGGCTGTTCCTCTGCCACCCTTAGCCACCGACACCTTTTCGGTTTTAGGTGGAGGAGATGTCAAGATTGAAAGTCAGAAGCTGAACTTCAAGGAGAAGGCCCAGGCGAAGGTGGGGTCCCTGGATAACGTGGGCCACCTGCCCGCAGGAGGTGCCGTGAAGGTAGCGAGTGGGTCTCCAGGGGGACGGACAAAGCTGGGGAGGGGCGGGGTGTTTGGTGGATTCTGGGTCCCATCAAGTGGGCGCTGTCACCGCCCCTCAGTCTCTTCAGAGTCATGTTTCCACGACACCATTGCTGTTTCCCCATCATCCATCGTCAGTCCTGGGCGAGGCAGGAGAGGGGAAGAGCCCCCAGCTGGAGACAGAGCCTTTTCCGGGAGCCGCGGCCTTCCTTACTGCCTGAGCCCATCTCCGCCATTTTCAGAGGGACTGTGGGCTGGGGCACAGGTCGCCCCAAGGCGGGTGGTCCGCGCGGTACAGTTGTCCCCACCTGCCTCATGATAGAGGACTTGGGTACACACTCTGGGCCAGGCTCCGCTCCAGGCCGGGAGCAGAACAGAGCATTTTCCCGCCTGCCCCAGAGGGACTGCCCGTGGGAGGGCGCCAGCTCGCTCCGGGGCAGAGCGTCCCCTCTCCAGGCTGACCAGGCCTCCCCTTCCTGCCCTCCCTCCGGCCTTCCCTGCCTCCCTCCTTCCACAGTCCTGTGAGACCCTCTGTGTGCCCAGAGCCATCTGTCCTGTGTCCCATGTCCTCGGCAGGCAGAGTCTTGCAGGTTCTGTGCCTGCGGGTAGCTGCAGGGGAAGGAGAGCAAGTAGAGGGGACCCTCTCCTCGACGCCGGAGTGCCGGCCACTGCCCCCCCGCCCCCACCCAGCGCCCATTGTAGCCCCAGCGAGCCTCTGTGAGCATGTCAGGGTCCTGGCTCTGTCACCCCCTTGTCCCTGCCCCCACCGCTCTCTGGTCTGTCTCTGTGGGGCACTGTCTCGGCTGCAGTCATTTGGGTCACACTTGGCCATTCTGACCCCGTGTCTTGTGGGGTTTTTTAAATTCACGTCCGTGCCCCTTCTCTATTGTTTCTGGAATTGTTTTTCTAACCCTAACCTGCCTGCAGCACCGTTGCTTCCCAAACGAGCTCAGACCTGCCATCAAGACACGGCTTCTCGGGCTCACTGCTGATAGTCGGCTGTCACAGCCGCTGTCGTGCGGGTGTTGGCCCTGGTGGGGAGCCCAGCGCCTGTCCCTCAGGGAGGCTCCCAGCGTGTCACTGGGCCGGGGCTGCGCTCTCCCGCCCGCAGCCCGTGTCCCTGCCCTGTGCCAGGCCACCCGCTGTGGGTGGGGCAGGTGGGGGCACCCGGCCTGCAGTCTCCAGATGCCTGCACCTTAATTAGAGGGGCAGGGCAGCAGGGGCGGGGGCTGCGTGTAAAACCCGTCACCGTCACCCCATCCCACTCCCTCTCGGACTGACCCTGCACTGTCTCCCCCACTGTTTCATTGTAGACTGAGGGCGGTGGCAGCGAGGCCCCTCCGTGTCCGGGCCCCCCCGCTGGGGAGGAGCCGGCCATCCCTGAGGCAGTGCCCGAAGCTGGCGCCCCCACATCAGCCAGTGGCCTCAATGGCCACACCACCCTGGCAGGGGGTGGTGACCAAAGGGAGGCCCAGACCTTGGACTGCCAGATCCAGGAGACAAGTAAGTGGCTGGGCTTGGCCTAGGGGCCAGCCAGGGTCCCTGCCACTGGCTGCAAATTGAAACTCCTTTGTTTTTTGACTAGAGTGTGGCCTAAATTTTAACGAAACAACCTTTTATTTTTCCAGGCATCTAATGATGACATTCTGGTCTCGTCTTCCGTCCCCTTTGTTGACCCTCTTGTCTCCTTCGTTACCCTCTCCCTTCCCTCCTCCCGTGTCACTGCAGATTGAGACCTACAGGCTGACGTTCCGGGCAAACGCCAGGGCCCGCACCGACCACGGGGCCGACATTGTCTCCCGCCCCCCCCACTTTCTTGGCGGCCCCAGCTCAGGCACCCGGGCCTTTGGCTCCCTCCCCCGGGCGGCCCACTAGACCTGTGACCCCTTGGGTGCTGGGCCCTTCCCCACCCTCCCCCCACCCCCACTCTCCGCCTCGCTTGCCTAGGGCAGCAGCAGTCCCCACACCTCCTCCCACCCCCTGCCCCTGCCGGGCTCCTGCTCTGCTCCTGGCCCATCATCGTCACTGCTCCAGGGGAAGCTTGGGAGGGGTGTGGGGTGGGAGCCTAATGTGGGGTCTTGGGGGAGCTAAGAGGAAGGAACCGGATTCCAACCTCCTCTTTGTTTGGGTTTTTTGGACCAAACCCAAGAGAAACTGACATACCGCTCCCCTTCGCTGGGTCCACCTGGAGGGAAGAGTGCAGTGTCCACGGGATGGCCCAGGCCTGTGTCCCCCGGAGCTTGCTGAGCCGCTGCCTCTCCCTCCAACCCCACAGTGGTGCCCGTGCCGGGGGTGCCAGGAGCCTCTTGCTCCCCTGCCCCAAGTTAGTCAGGGGCCAGTGCTGCCTGTCCCCACTGCTTCCCGTACCTGCCTAGCTGCTGTCATTTTTTTCTTGTTTTATCCCCTTTTTAAAAAAATAACCTAAAAACTGGTGGAGTAGTTTTGCAGGTTGAAGTCATGTCTGAATGAAAGTCCTCAGTAGGTGTTAAAGGAAACAGGGAGGGGAGATCCGTGAGCCTCCAGCCAGGAGGTCAGGCACTGGGGGCCAGGCGCAGGGCCTGGCTGGGGGGTGCGGGCGGGGCGGGGCAGGGATGTGCGGGCGTGGCCGGTGAGCAAGTGGAGCATGCTGGGGGCTGCTCGGAGTGTGCACTGGTTGTTCTGGCATTGTGCGTGTATGCTGCTTTTCTTTTCTAACCAAGAGGCTGGTTTTGGCATCTGTCTGTCTGTCTCGTTCCTGGGATCTGGTGGGAAATACAAGGTCAAGGCTGGGAAGGCCTGTGGAGGTCAAAGTCCTCCAGGTCTGCAGGCTGAGGACACTAGAGCCCTCAGCTCCCAGGGAGCCCAAGACGTCCAGACCTCGCGTGGGTATTGGGGAATCAGGTCCGGAAATTTAAAAATAAAGGCATGAGACTGAGGCCATCCCCGTCCCTGGTAGCCTGACTGGAGAGGAGAGGGGGGCGAGGCCAGGCCAGCCTGCGGAGGGGTCCCAGCTAGGCCTGCCGTCTGGGTGGCTGCAGTGGGGAGAAATCCCGGGAATCATATTGACACGAAGATTCTTACTGCACTTGTATTTTTTGTATTAAAGTTTGCATGGTTTCTAATAAAGGATTAAAACCTACCAGTTTGTAGTGAAGTGGCCTGGGAGTCCTAGGGCTCCTCGCAAGAGCACTTTCCGCGGTGCATCCTGGGCGCCTCGCTCTCCCGCCCTCCACTCCGGTCCCTCCGAGCTGAGAAGGTGGGGCCCTGGAAGAAGCTTGATTGGACATCCTTGTAGGGGGCGGGCGTCTGGGTGGGGCCGCTCTCCCAGGTCTGGGGCAGGAGCATTTGCCTTGGAGAGGTTTGCTGCCAGGTCCCCAGCTCCCAAGTGCGTACCAAGAAGTTGTAGGTCTTGGGGAGAAAGTGCTTCCAGAGCCAGATTGTCACTAGAATGCGCCACCGCGCGGGAAGATCAGGGCACCCAGGTTGTCAGCAAGAGAAGGGGCGGGGCGCAGCTGGGGAGAGGGAAGCCGTGGGGGCGGGGCCTGAGGGCACCTGCGCCCTCCCATTGGTAATCTGCCTCTGGGACGCTGCGGCCGACACCAGGCTCTGGCTCCTTTCACTCCTTTAGCCAGGGGCCGGGCGGGGGAGCGCTGGGTGGCCTGGCCACAGCTCTCTTGAAGGGTCCCACAAGCCAGAGGCTGAGGTGGCTGCCCTGACGGGAGGACCAGAGGCCTGTGCGCCGTGTACTACCTTGCAGCCCAGTGTGGGGTGGGATGTTTCTGTACCACCCGGTTTGCTTATGGCTCAGCCATTACCTATGTCTGTGATTCTCTTGTAACCATTTTAAGAGTAAATAAAGCTCGTGATGTCCCACCACGCAGGCCCTGTCTCCTGTATGTCCCGGTTTGTCTCCACCACGCTGCCCCCACCCCCCACCTCGCACTAAGGGGTGAGTGTGCACCGTGCAGTCTTCACCACCACAGCCCTCATCTGTGAGCGCGTGGACACGACCCAGGGGCAGTCCGGCGGCACAGCCTGTGGCACTTGTCCAGAGGACCCTGGGTGCCGTGGAACGGCCCCACGTGCCTGGGCTAGGCAGTGGCAGCCAGACCAGACCACAGCCCCAGGAAGACGCTGCTCAACACTTAAGAGTCCCAATCTGCAAGGACAGTGACCACTGTGACAGGCCACCCATGGCACTTCTAGGAGCAGCAGTGACAGCCTGGGCTGGCCCACCAGTGCAAGCTGGCGAACAGCGCTGGTGGTCCCCGTTCTCGAGAGGCTGGGTTCCAACCCGCTTCCTCCAAAGGCCTCGGGCCGCGGCCTGTGCCTGCCTCTCCGCCTTCACTCTGGGTCTGGGGAACCGCGGCCCACCGTCGAGGGTGCTGAGGCCCCGAGAGAGGAGCCCCCAGCGGATAGCGATGCTCACAAGGGATAAATAGAACTTTATTTTAAATAAACATTTGCACTCTGTACACAGCCCCGGCGGAGGCAGGGCTCAGTCGTCAGCGGACTTGCGCACGTCGAAGCTGCCACAGGGCCCACGCAGCAGCTCCGCCAGCAAGGCCAGCAGCTGCCCGTGCTCCTGCTGCACCTCGAGGGGCAGTGCGGCCAGCTCGCTGCGCAGGCTCCGTTCCACCATGCGGCCCAGGGCCCGGCGCAGCTCCCGCAGCAGCCGCACGGTGCGCGAGTCCCCCTCCAACCTCAACAGGTCACTGTCACTCAGTGAGATGGTGGCCCGGCGCCCATCGTCTGGGGGAAAGGAAAGAACGGGAGCCTAGGTGAGGCCAGGCCCGGAGGCCAGTAGCCTGCGTGGAGCAATGAGTGGGGTGGGAGGTCTGCAGGTACCCACCACGGATGTGGACGTCCCCGTCGGTCATTAGCAAGACAGCTAGTGGGTGCACCTGGGAGGAGTCCCGGACGAAGACGCTACCGTTGGATTTGACAGCCATGAAGTACGTCAGCCATCGGCTCCTGAGCCGTGTGGCCTCCCTGGGGAATAAAGGGCTGGGTGAGGCCACCCTCTGGCCCGTCCCAGCTGCCCAGCCCAGCCTTGCCTGTCCCCCACCTGTTAATGGTCGACTTGTGCAGCAAGATGTTGCCTGATTTGGTCCTGTACGTGACACTGTTGGGCTTGAACTTGCCCTGCCGGGTCACCTTGCCCTGCCTCACCTGCAGGGGTGATGGGAAAGAAAGTTGGGCTAAGCAATGAGCTGGGGATGGGGAAGGGGGCTGGGGCCCAGTCAGCCCCTCCCTGAGGCAGCACCTGGATGAGGTTGGGGTAGAGCCCCGCCATCAGCACGCCCTTCACCAGCTCCTCTTCCTCGCTGTACTCGTTGCACTGGGCGGAGGCCAGCGTGCAGTCCGAGGGCTTCCCCACCAGGAAGGCCTCGTAGATGTTCTCGGAGAACTGCTTGATGAGTCCTGGGGAGGCAGAGTTGGGTGCCCCTGAAGCTGAGTGCAGGCGGGAGAGGGGAGGGGTAGGAGACCAGGCGCGGGGGGCCCCCCTCACCGTGGATGAAGCGCAGGCTGGGTGCGTAGAGCAGGTTCTCCTCCAGGTAGTTCTCCCGGGAGCTGCGGTCCTGCCAGCGCAGCACCTCCTCCCAGCCGGCCACAGCCCGCACGAAGGCCAGGTGGTCGCTGCCACTGTCCTGGCTCAACAGTGCCTTCACCTGGGAGAGGCAGGAGTGTCACAGGGAGAGGCTACAAGAAGCCACCCAGGACAGGAGGTAGTGAAGGGCTGCAAGGGAGTGCCGGAGGGCTGTGGGGTGGGACCGGTCTGACCTTGTCCACCTCCGCTCGGTTCTGCAGGCTGCTGCTGAAGGGGTCCCGGGTGAGGCAGGAAACGACCACTAGCAGCGGGTGCAGACAGCGGAAGATGGCGGCCAGCACGATGGCCTTGGCCAGCCGGGGGTCAGTGGAGATGTGGGCCAGGCGCTGTCCCAGAGTGGTCAGGTATTCCCGCTGGTCCAGCACCCCTGCAACGGCTCAGCTGTCAGGCCTGCCCTCGTCGGCCACTCTGCAGCCCAGCCCGGACCTGCCCACTCACCGATCTCCTGGAGCAGGATCACGGCCTCGTCCACTGCCTTAATGTTGGGGCTGTCCACAGCCTTTGAGAGGAACTCCACTGCCTGCAGCGAGGACACGGCAGAGTCCCCGACCCTGTGAGCCTGTGTCCCACCCGCCGCTCCCAAAGCCAGCCCCCCGTGCCGCGCCCGGCCGCACCGTCTTCTCGGGCATGTGGATCTTGGCCTGCAGCACCAGGTTCTCGAGGGGCGTGCGCAGGATCTCCGGCACCTGGAACGGGACCATCTTCTCCAGGCGGCTCCGCGGGAACAGGTGGTAGGCAAAGCCGGACTGGCAGCGGCCGGCCCGGCCCCGGCGCTGGACCACGTTGGCTCGTGACACCCACACAGTCTCCAGGCAGGACACCTGGGGGAGGGACAGGCCTTCCTCAGCACTCCCCCACATCTGGCTGTCACCTCACCTAACCCTCAACAGCTCCCCGGCCCCTCACAGGCACACAGGACCCCAGGGTGCGGCCTTCCCCACCCGGGGCCTGGGGCTGCTCGCCAGGGGCCGCGGGGCCGGGGGGCGGGGCCACCTTGGTCTTCAGGTCGTAGCGCTCCTCCTTGTGCAGCCCGCTGTCCACCACGTGCACGATGTCGTTGATGGTGATGGAGGTCTCGGCAATGTTGGTGGCCAAGACTATCTTGCGCACCCCGACTGGCGGCTGCTGGAATATGGCCTTCTGGTCCATCATGGGGATGTTGGAGTGCACTGGGGGGCAGCAAGCACGCACCGGTCACAGGCAAGGACTTTCGCCCATGTTCAGGAGAGCGAGGCCCACCTGGGCCACCCCCCGGGCAGAGGGTGAAGGGCAGCTGGGGGTCATGAAGCCCGGCCGCGGCTCTCACCTGGCAGGATGAGGTACTTGCTCTCGTGCATGCCCAGGGCCTCCTGCAGGCGCTGCTGCACCCCTTTGATCTCCTGCCAGCCAGGCAGGAAGCAGAGGATCCCACCTGAAAAGGAACCTGCAGGCATGAGTGGTCGTTCCCAGCACACGAGGTTAGGGTGGGCATAGGGCAGGGGGAGCACCCACCTGGCTCCCCGCGAGCATCAATGTGCAGAACCAGATCGGTCACGAGGTCCAAATCGAGTGCGCATTCATCCTCGGACTGGGGTGGGGGAAGAGAGGCCACAGTCACAGCCCCAGGGCGAGGGGTTCAGTGAGACCGAGGCACCTGACATGTCATCTGCAACCCTCACCACACCCCTACCCCGGAGGCCCCTCATTCTGTTTCAAGGCTCGGGACTGGTAACTCACCGCAGGCCACCAGGCCACAGGGACAGAGAGGAAAGGCCGAGAGCCCAGGGTGGGACGCAGCGGGCACGTCCCCTCACCTCGTGGTGCCGGTGCCGGTGCGGGTACTGGTGCTTGCCCAGCTTGGCCAGGATGTCCTCCAGGTAGTGTTCCTTGACGGGGTACATGAAGCCAGGCACCTTGATGACAGGGCAGCCGCCGAAGTAGCGGGAGAAGCGCTCGTTGTCCCCTGTGGCGCTCATGAGCACCAGCCGCAGGGCCGGGTTGAGCCGCTGCAGGCCCTTGAGCAGAATCAGCAGGAAGTCCGTGTTCACATCCCGCTCGTGCACCTCGTCCACGACCACGTGGCTCACGCCCTCCAGGCTGGGGTTGCTCTGCAGCTTCCGCAGCAGGATGCCCACCGTGCAGAAGAGCAGGGCCCCGCCCCGGGCTGGGGGCTTGCTTTCCAGCCGCACCTGGAAGCCCACATTCCGGCGCAGGGTGGGGCCCAGTTCGTGGCTGACCCGCTGCGCCACGGACACAGCCGAGATGCGGCGTGGCTGGGTGACGATCACGTTGCAGCGGGCGCCACGCCCCTCGGTCACATAGCGCTCCAGCAGCAGCTGGGGGATGCGCGTGGTCTTCCCACAGCCCGTGTCCCCAGAGATGACCACCACTGGGTGCTGCTCAATGGCATTGAGGATGGTGTCCCGATGCGGGTCCACAGGGAGCTGGGGTGCTTCCTGCCAGGTGGGCCCTCGCCGCCGCCACAGCTCCAGCAGGCTCTGGCTCAGACGCACCTCCTCTGCTTCCGACAGGGGCGTGTAGGGCTTGCCTGTGATGGGGTCACTCAGGGGCCCGGAGTCCTTCCCCAAAGGCAAGATGTCATCACTCTGCAGCCGGAGCTCTGGGGAGATCCATGAATTGTCCACAGGGTACTAGGGGGCAGGGGAGGCAAGCAACGTGATCAAAGAAAAATACCTTCTTCCTGGCGCGCACCCCGCCCCTCCCCACATGATTCACGGGGCACACACTGTGGCCCAGCCTCCTGGGCAGATGACTTCAGTCCATGACGGCCCTAGGGACGCTCATGGGCAAGGCTGGGCTGCTGGGGGCAAAGGCGCTCCCAGGCCCCGTTCCCAGTCCGGAAACGGGGAGCTACCACTGCCTGTTGCGGGAGGGCGCACTCGTCTGGAGAGGACGGGCCGCGCAGGGCTCTCTTACATGGTTCAGGAAGGTCTCTATCTTGCGGAGGATGGGCTCAGGGACCTGGATGGTGCACGGCCGGCGCTGGGTCTCGCCCAGCTCACGCAAGGAGGCCAGGTTGTACATGGCATGGGTGAGCGGCTCGTTGTTCCGGTCCACCAGGCCCAAGCTCTGCAGAGGGACACATGCAGCTCAGTCTCGGCCCCGACCTGCCTGGAACCCACCCAGGTGGGCTCAGGAGCACCAGAGAGAAGTCATGCAGAGCAACCCCCCTCTGGCTGACGTGATGCAGGAGGGGGACGTTAGGAACCAGGAAAATGCAAACCAATGATAAAAGAAAGAGAAATAGTTAAAATTCAAGAAAAGCAAGACTTGACATGCCTGAGCAGGACAGCCTCACACTGCCCGGGGCGGGGCGGGGGGGGTCCCCACTGAGAAACGTCTCCCTGGGCAGCCTGATCTCTCCTCCACGAACCCCAGCACGGGTCTGAGGGCTGGGGAGCCGCACCTGCTGGCCCTCATGCACCTCACAGGCTCCCTTTGCCTTTGCTGCCTCCCTCACCAAAGCCCACCGCACCCCCTGTCTGCCTGGCACCTGTTCCAGGGGACCCCGTCCTACAAGGTACGTCGAGTTTCTATTCACACGACTTGATAAAATAAGCCACTGAAAGGGAAACATCGCATCCTAATTCCCTGCGTGCCCTAAGCCACCTGACCAGAGAGAACACGTGGCATTCCCACGCCTTGGGCGAGTGTATCAACCAGTCACTTTTCCCTACAGTTTGTGTTCCCGTCACTTGTAACGCCTGCTTTCTGCTCTCCCTCCAAAGCCCAGATCCAACAGCTCCCCCTCTGAGAAGTTCACCCCCTCAGGGACCAATCCCCACCCCTGGCCGCCTGGCGGAGCTCAAGGCCCCTGGTCCCCGGACCGTAGGCAGAGCCAACACAGCCTCCCCACCCCCCAGGACTGCAGTTCACCCGCGGCCCCTCCGCGGTCTAAACACAGCTGCCGCCTGGAAGCTGCCCCTTCCCGAGACAGGACCCCGCCAGCTGGGAAGCTGCTGCTCACGGGGTGCCTGTCAAGCCACAAGCCTTCCTCCGGGTTCTCTCAGGGAGCCCTAGTCCTGCTGCAGGTGACACGTCCATTCCCTCTGGCACCATTACCGTCCCCACCCCCTTCCTATTCGCCAAGCTCTCGTTACCTCCCACCTTCGGTTCTGAGCCAAACATGCACCAAAGGCGCCCCTGACCCTTCAGAGTGAAGTGGGGCCTCTTTCCTGTCTTGTCCTGCAGTGAAACCCCTACTGACGCGGGTTCAAATCATTAACATCCCAGGCAGTCAGGACGCCAACCCCGCTGCTGGCGCACCCGCTGGCCTCAAGGCCCCTGCAGGGGACTGCTGGCAAAGGCCACCCTGCCCCGCCCTGCTGCTGGCTGCTCCTCCCATCGTCACCCCAGACAGACGTCGTCACACTCGTTCTGGTCGCAAAGCCCAGGAGCTCAAGGTCTCTCTAGGCACCTAGTCTGCACTCGCCATGGGCACCACCTCTCCAGCCTCCCATCGCCCAGAACAAGGGGCACGTCTCCCGCCCTCCATCCCGGCTCTGGCCCACAGAGCCCTTCCGGAGGGACCGCGGGGAGTCCGGCAGCAGCGCCACACAGCCCGGCAAGGCTGGGACAGAGGGACTTGGGCATCCAGGCCAAAGACCTGGTACGGTGGGTTTCACTTCCTGGGAAAGTGGGCCAGTTTGCCAAGGGCCACAGGCAGCTACAAGGCCTCTCCCATTCACACCAGGGCCCTCCTGGACTCACCTTCAGCTTCTTGCAGGCCAAGGCCGCCGCCTTATTCTCAGCCTCTGCTTTGCGGCGCCCTTTGGCAACAAAGGTCATGGGACAGGGCCAGAGCAGGGTGAGGGTGGACAGCTTGGTCTTGGTGCCCACGGTATGGAACTGCATGAGGTTCTACAGGGAAGGCGGGCAGGCGGTTATAAAAAGGCAGAGTGTACAAACATCTGGCGCTCCCACAGTGCCGAGAAACGCCGACACAGAGGACCCCCAGCTCAGCCCCAGGAGAGGCACCGCTGTGCAGCCGGAGGCCAGCCCCCTCGGCCCCTCCTCCTGTGCGTGACTTCCCGGCTGAGGACACGTCTGGGCCACACCACTCCCTGCCCTCCCAGCACCTTCAAGGTGAACAGGTGCGGTGGCAGCTGGGGGCAGACGCCGTCAGCGTGTGCTGAACCAGGCACATCCTGGAGGGGCAGAAAGGCCTGGCGCCCCGAGACAGGCCCTGCTGACCACAGCCCCTCGCCGGCAGCAGAGATGAAGCTCACACCTCAGCAAGACGGCCGCCCTCCGGCCCGGCCCGCCCCGTGTGAACAGGTATGGCCTCCCGCCCCTGCAGTCCCAGCCCGCAACCCAAGCTCCTGTGTGACGGCCGTCGTGTCCCCGCTGCGCCACCCTCCCACGCACCTCTAGCTCCCCTCCCGCCTGGTCCTGAGGAAAACCAGATGCAGCCCAGCCAGCTCCCCACCCATGCACACGCCGGCAGGCCCCGCTCACCTTAGCTGTGGAGGACGAGGTCGCTATCTGAATCACCTTGGCCAGGAGGTTCTTGGGAAGTGGAAACTGGGTCAGAGCCCTGACAGCACTGTCATCGTCTGTCATTTCAAGGGAACCCCCCCTGGAAGGACAGAAAGTGTAGGTGAAAAAGCTCTCTCCCCCTCCAGGGCCGTGCCCCTCGGGCTCTGGGGACACTGGGCGGTCGCAGCAGGCAGCCAGGAGGCGTGACAAGACAGCAGGCGGGGCGTCTCTGCTGGCCTGTGATCCTCTCAGCTACGCAGCATGGCTGACCCTCCCTCAGCTCCCCCACACACACCAGAGGGCAGAGGCAGGCAGAGTGGTCGCTGGGCCTCTGGGGGACCCAGGGCTCACGGGACGAAGGGCCATGCTGACGGCGTGCCAATGCCCAGCCACACAGTACAAGACCACGGCAGGCTCCCCCAGGAGGGGCACACAGGCAGCTCCCTCCCCCTCCCTTCTCGGAGGAGGCTCCCAGGGAACAACCCCCCACTGCCATGTCCAGGTGCAGCCCGCCTCCCCGCCTCCCGCTGCACCTGAGGGGCGTGTGGGAGTCCTGCTGGGTCATGGACAGGAAGTCCGTAACATCGATGGTCCCCTCTTCTAGCTCTTCCTCCTCCTCATCTTCTTCCTCTCGGCCCAAGGAGCGGGACAGGCCCCCAGGTGCTCCTGGCCTGATGCTCTCAGGATTCAGCTGCCGCCAGGAAGTGGGTGGCATGCTGGGCTCTGGGCGCCACCAGCTGTCAGCTGGAGAGCCGAAGCGGTCGGCCAGCACGCGGTACTTGGCTGCGTCAAACAGCTCGTTCCGGGGACCCAGCAGACCCCAGCCCTGGGGGGAAAGGGGCGTTGTAAGGGTCCACGCCACCCTCACACCTCGGCCTGCCTGGAACCTGCCCAGTTACTTCCTCAGTCCCTCATGTGGAAGCCACCTGCCTACCCGCCTCAGCCCCTAGTCCAGAACCGGCACAGAAAGAACAGTAAAATGTCTACCTTTGACAGATGAAAATTACCAGGGAAATTCTTATACCTACTGGACAAAAGGCAACAAACGAAAAAGCCCCCAAGCGCCACAGAGCAACAGACATATTCGCTGAGAGACCTAAGAAGCCACAGGGACTACAGCGAGTCGGACCCCGGCCGCCCACACGTACAGCGCATCTCCCTCCGGCCACAAGGACCCTGTGCTCTGCGGAGGACGCAGCGCACATGCTCCCACGGCGATAAGGAATGCGAAGGGCACCAGCTTCGCCGAACAGGACCGAAACTGGGGCGAAGGGACAGGGGTTCTTGCCTCAGCAAAAATACAGAACTCTATACTGGAAACATATTCTAGAAAGAACCTGCAACATTTTTAAAACCATTTGTATAAAAATGTCACTTTAAAACGTCTCACAGCATGATCGTTTTCTAGAGAGACTACCGGAGAGAGCACTACTGAGTCCCTAGCACATAAAAAGTGACATGTCGGCCGCCCTGAGCTTTAGGAGGACAGGTGACAGCTGGCCCCTGAGCCCAGAAGGCTCGGAATCTACGCGGCAGAACGGAAATGCAGGCGACCAGATCTAAGGAAGTAACACGTAGGGGAGAAGCTAGAACAAGGAGCAGAGTAAGAATAAAGCACCAGTTCGGGAAACTCACGTCCGGAGCGATCATGACAACACAGGTATCACGCAGACGTGTCAAGTGGGTTTCTGACATCAGGGCCGCGTGACGGGGGACAACGAGTGCGTGGCCCAGGCACCCTCTACAGGCAGGCTTCTGCCCTGCCTGACTCACGACAAGCTGAGGAGTGACCACATCCTCCCTTCCTTCGTAAAATGGCTCAGGTTTCTGGAAGAACCACCCGGCTACACCTCCGGCCGGTGTCCGGAGCGCCACGCTCCACCCCTGGTCGCGGGCAGACTCCCTCCGCTACAGGAACGAGCCGCTCCAGTCCTCAGGAGCGAGGTGTGCCCTTCCTCCTGGCCTGCAGTGCTTTGTAAATACATCTGGGGGCAGGGAGGGAGCTGCAGAACTGCAGGCATAGATATTCGGGAAAAAAAGCGCTATGAGGTCCAGAATACATAAAGAACTATAACTCAACGACAAAAAGTCCAAACAGCCCAAACAAGCAAAGTCCCGACATGTCTCCAGAAAAGATAAATGAAGGACCACCAAGCTCGTGAAAAGATGCTCAACATCAGCAGTCGCCAGGGAAATGCAAATCAAACCTCCGACGAGGTATCACCTCGCACTCATCAGGACGGCTACCGTCACAGAAGGAATGAAAACCCAGCGCTGGTGAGCAGCGCAGAAACCGGAACTGCGGACGTTGCTGGTGACGACGGAAGTGGCGCAGCCACTGGGGACATGTGGCGGTCTCTCCGAAAATCAGGAACCGAACCACCACATGATCCAGCAGTTGCACTTGTGAGAATTAAATGCAGGGTTTCGAAGAGATACGTGTACATCCGTGTTCAAAGCATCCTTATTCGTAGCAGCCGAAAGGTGGAAGCAACCTAAGCGTCCACTGATGGTTGAATGGATAAACAAGACGTATCCACCCGCACAACAGAACGTCCGGCCTCCCAGAGGAGGGCAATCTGCCATGCGCCACAACGTGGGTGCGCCCTGAGGACACCACGCTGAGCGAAACGGGCCAGCCACAGGAAGACATGCTGTGTGATGCCACTGAGAGCAGATCCCGAGACAGAAAGCAGAACGCTGGCTGCCAGGGGCTGCGGGGGCGGTGCAGGGCACCGCTGTGTGACGGTGCAGAGTTTCGGTTTTGCAGAGAGGAAAGCCCTGGAGGTCGGGCGCACAGCAGTCCGACTGCTGGACGTGACTGGCCCGCACACTTCGAAATAGCTTGGATGGTCAGTGCTGAATGTGGGGAGTTTTCCCACGACTACGCACACCACGGAAAAGGGGCTGCAAGCACGGCAGGGAACAGAGAAACGGCCGAGGAACAGCGTGGCCACGACCCGCAGCTCCCAGGCTGGATTTGAAGAGCCTCCGAACACCCAGAGAGGGGAGAATTCTTTTCTCAGTTTGACAGCAGCGGGAGCAACCCATGGCCAGCCCCTGAGGAGCAAGAGAAGCACCGCTGTGCCTGCGCTGGGAGTAAGGGAGGACTGCCAGGCTACACGGAAAACCCACGTGGGATAGCGGGGAAGGAAAGCAGAAACCGAAGGGGAAGCGCAGCCAGGGCGCTGGACACAGCGAGTGGCTTCCATACAGGGCTCCTCTCGGTGGTTCCTGAAACCACAGGAAGGCTAGACAGCAGGAAAGGAACCACGAGGCGGGAAGGGCTCGGGACAGCTGAGTGGGGGACACCCCGTCGACCCCTCCCTGGGTGAGCATCAGAGCGAGGGGCTCGAAGTTTCTCAGGAAGAAGGCTGCTGGGCTTTCGCTCGGGGAGGGTCACCTTGAACAGCTGGCAGGCCGCGGCTGCCGCCTGCCGCTCAGCGTCGATCTTCTTGCTGCCGTAGCCTTCCACCTCCACACTCTTGGGCCACTTTATGTGGAGGGTGACTTTCTGGGGGAGAGAAGAGAGGGTCAGGGCCCGCGCCCCTCCGCACGACAAAGTCGCCGCAAATCACAGGGAGAATCAGGGACACGGCCACGGACCTCGTGGCAGCAGAACTGAGGGCAGGACAGAACCTGCCCGTCCTCAACGCCACGGACGGCGCTGACTCTCCATCCTCGGGCCCTCCCTCCCACCTCGAGTTGTTTCGCTTCTTCAAAGTACCATGTTCTAGCCAGAGGGCACGGCGGAACCCATCTTTAATGTTAAAAATCTATTCAGAACAGTTTGCCGGCACGCTTTCGCGGGTCCCAGGGCCTACGAGACTCCAGAAGCAGGGTTCCATCCCGAACCTCAGCCCGCGGCGCTCCCACCTCGCCTCGCCTGCCCTGCGCTCCCGTTCCCTGATCCAGGCGCCTCCTCAGACCTAGCTTTGCTCAGAAATTGTCTCCTCTGACAGTTTTCAATTCAGAAATGGCCTCTTTGACAAAAGAAATCCGAGGGAGAAAAAGGCAGCCAGCCTCCGTCCTGAGAGTCAAACCGACACTCCCCCACCTCCAGCAAGTTACCTTTTTCTTCGGTCCGTTCGTGTGCACGTAGACCAGCTTGTCTTTTGCGTGTGAGATGCCAAGGGCTCTTCCAATCACACTGTTGAGAAGGTTTTTGGGCTGTGGAAATTCTTTTAATAGGTCCCTAGAAGCTAAGAAAATAAGAGCGAAAGTATTACAGCTGTTCTTTCCCTTTTAAAAAAACTCCGTGGCGTGTGTGTCAGGGCAACCCCGGGCTGCACGCCCAGGATGTGGGCTCACGACCCCAACCACCCAGGAGCATCTCAGAAAAGGAGAAACGGCTTTAGGGTTTACAAGGGAAAGGGGGCGGGGCTAGACCCACTTGCATGGCCCTGTCCCGAAGGAGAAGGGCCAATGACCTACACACCACAGAGGGGAACTGCGGGCATCCTCTTCCCACCCAATCTCCTGATGTCATACGTCAGCTACAGGAGCTTGGGTGACAACAAACCCCTATTCTGATGTCTGCAAGAAGGCACGAAACAAAACCACAGAACAAAAATCCACCACACACACAGTGGAGATCAAGACAATGCCAGGCCCCGCCTCAAATACAATGGAGGACTGGCCTCAGCGTCTGAGCCTGAGTCCAGGGCCCCAGCTCTCCTGTACCCCGGAACCCTGCAGCAGGCCTGCCTAGAGCCAGATGACTTGTAGGGACGCTGAGCAGACGTCTCTGGAGCTGATACAAGGGCATGAGCTATCCCTTCCCCACATTCACTGGAGAAGTGGTGGCGGGGGCAGCAGACAGGATGAGAGATACCTCACTTTTTTTCACTTGGATTAATCCAAGAGCACAAAGGAGTGAGCTGTGCACGTAGAGGCAGCTGTGCCAGACACAGGGCTCAGCCAGACCACTAAGAAAGCCACTGGGAGTGGCTAAAAATGGAAGAGCACCAAAGTTTGAGAGTAGCCCGTCTAGAAACCCCCAGTCAGAGGCTGGCAGCGGAGATGGGAAGCCGTTTCGTTCTCCATCCACAGTCTCTGGCGTCATACTGAACTTTAAACCAGCTCCTAAAAGGGGTCCATGCACAGAGCTGCACCTGCACGAATCAATCATAAGTCACCTGGGGAGATTTTCACAGCACGGGACAGACACCCTGATCTCTGTAGGGCACTTGAGAATGGTGGCAATTTGGGGGACGGCCCTGTACTTTACAAAAGCTCCTCCAGGAATTCTGATGCAACCCCACTGCCTAGGTTAAGACTGCTTCCTTGGGGCAGCCTCCGGTGTCATCTGGCCAAGAGGGAGGACTCTGTCTGGCTCTGGCTCCCTCTCAATGATAACTTGTAAAGCAATCAAGAGTCAAGCACTGAAGAAACAATACTATCTAAATAGACTAAAAGGCTTTGATTCCAGAGAGACCCACCACCAAGGGGCCCCTAGAAATAGAGATATGCACACATGTGCACTGCTGGCCCCTCCGCTGTACAGGGCAGGCAGAGGCCAACTGTCTCTATCCATCCCTGATGGGCAGCCTGCTCTCACCAGTTTTGCTCCCTGCACTTTCCAAGAGGCACAGCGCTGGGCTCCGTTAGAATAATCGTTCTGTCTATTTGGGCTCCTGAATTGCCAGGTGTATTTCGGGCTCTTTTCCACACCCACAGGATGCGCTTACCCTTGACGCTCTAAGTCTAACCCTTGACAACCCATCTCTGGACGTTTACCTGTGTTCTCCCACTCCCTCGAGGTCCCGCACCTCTCACCTGGTCTCGCCAGGTGCAGGCGCAGGCGCTGCGGTCCCACAACCTCTGCTCTGGGGATCCATTTGGGTCTATGCCAAGCTGAGCTTTGCAACAGCAGGCTGCGGCCCGCCAGCGGATGGCGGTCTCGGCCGCTATCGGAGAGGGGCCCCAACCCGCCAGATCCGACCCCTACCCGCGCCCCTAGCTCTGCCATCCCCGGGAGTCAAGGGCGTCGCGGCCCGGCCGCCCTCGCCACTGCCCTCACCGTTCACCATGCTTCCATCGCCTTCCCCGGGCCCGCAGGTGGCCACCCCGGCCTCGGCCTCGGCCTCGGCGGCCTCCTTGGTGCCGTCGGGGTGGGCGCAGCCTGAGGAGAAGCCGCGCGAGCGTCGCTGTCGCCCGATCGCACGGTGAACCGGCGGCCGCAGACGCGGAGAGACGCCGGCGGCCAGCGCCATGAACCTCCTGGCGGCCGCCATCGTGCTCCCGCCGGCCCCTGCGGGCCTGGAACGGCGGGGCGGGAACGGCGGCCCGAGCGCCCCCTGCCGGACGGGCTGACCCGGGGCGGAGCCGAGCCCGCCCCAGCGGGGGCCTCCCTCTCCCCAGCTCCGGTCTACCCGCGGGTCCTGGGCTCGGACCCTGCCGAAATCACTCCCACAGACTCGTCATCGGAGTCTCCGGCTGGAAGAGGGATTGAGATTTTCTGGGAAACAGTGCAGGCCTCAGCTCAACGTTCCCCGGAGGAAACGAAACCTCTCTCGAGCCCCCGCAGGTTGCCGTGCCCTCCAGCCGCGGAGTGTCAAAGAATCGTGGGACTGGGACACGCACCTCACAGAAATGGCTTACAAAGTAAACGTGGGGAGAACCCGGAGCCGGGTCGGGGAAGACCTCTTGGACATCAGTAGACCACACCTGTTCCCCAGGGCTGGAGTCAGAGGTGAAAAGTACCCGGCTCAGGCATTGTGCCCAAAACCGAGCTGGTCCGGCCAGAGTCTGAAGCTGCCCTCCCTCACTCGTTTGAAAGCCAGACGGGATCCTGTTTCCAGGCTACTACGCCTGGACTCTGGCCAGGCTCATGCCTCTCCTGCCGGTTTCCGCGCTGAGCAGCAGGGTTTGGGTCGGCTGCCTATCAGGCTGAATGAATCTGCAGGTGGGGCAGGGACCACGACAGCAAGGGGACCTGGGTCTTGTAAGGTCTTGGTCAGAGGTTGGCAGTGCAGTTGGGGGCAAGCTGGCAGGGAGGGTTTTGTTTGTTGTTGTTTTAATTCTGGATCTCACACAGGTGATCCCCTGGAGAGTTCACTGCTAGGAGCCACCCCCAGTTTCTTATTCATTAGTTCCGGAGTAGGGCCCGAGAACCTGCATTTTTAACAAGTTCCCAACATTGTGAGAGCTGCTGGCCCAGGGCAGGAACACGGGATCTGAGTGCTAATATTTGGCCTTAGTGCCAACTCGACCACCCGCCAGCTGTGAACCTTGGGCAATGTCATCAACTGGGAACATCGGGACAAGCGTGCTCGGATGAAATGGGAGTGTCTGAAAGGCAGCTTTGCAGAGTGTTCTGTCAGGAAAGACCCTGCCCTCTGTGGTCCAAGACAGCAGGGGACAGGTCCCTTGGAGACAGACCCAGGGCGGATGGGGCAGCTTCAACTCCAGCTCCTCCACTCCCTCCTCAGTGGGATTTTACTAGGAGAGGGACAAGAGGAAAGGGCTTTGGCAGCGACAGTCTGACCTCACGGGGACACCCAGTCCGTATCGAGCCCCCTACCCCGATCATCTGCACTGGGAGGGCAAGGCCCTTGGGGCACAACATGATTCTCAAACGGCTTTGAATTTGGCCAAGCGGCATTTTCATTTGCCAAACGCTGAGACAGCCCCCACCCAACTTCGGTAGTTTTTAAGGGTCATTGGCAGCCCAAATTCCCTCAAAAGAATCCAGCTTACCAAGTCTGCTTGTGGCAGCAGGGGCTGAAGGCAAACTGAACACTGTGGTGCCTGAAAGCTGAAGGAGACAGCAGCCTAGATGGAAGGACCCACCTGGAAGACGGGGCCTGGGCCCACCCGGTGCTCCAGGAAGCCCCTCGAGCTGCTCGGACAGCCATTTGGCAGCTGCAGCAGAAACGCTGCGGCTGCAGGGACCTGCCTCCGAGGGGCCAGAGTGGAGGGCCGGGCCACGGGTTGTTCGCTGTTCGAGCTGGGTAGCAGGCACGTGGGACTCACTGGACTATTTTCTCAGCTTCAGAAAACATTTCAAACAGATGCTTGAAATTTTATTTTTTAAAGAAAGCATCAACCAACTCGTCGGTTCTCAGGGAGCTCCCTGTCCCCGTTTCCTGTTTCACTTACTTCACCTGGGCTCTAATTGGTGTCGCCTTCAGCAAAGGTCTCACCTCTACAAACTTCACTGCCTCTCACAAGATGAGAGCAGCTCCTAGACCAGCTCTTGGAAGCTGGTTCTGTGATCTTCACCCCCTTGGTCTAGCCCGCGGGACCAAATCCGCCCACTGCCTGCTTTTTAAATGGGGTTTTACTGGAGCACAGCGGTGCACATTTCCTTAAGTGTTATGCTATAACACGTATCATGCTATAATGGCAGAGTCAAGTGACTGCAAAGGAACCATATGGCTCGCAAAGCCTAGAAGAACATTTATTCTCTGACCCTTATGGAAAGCGTGCTGACTCCGGCTCCGGGACATTAAAGAAAGGGAGGATCTAGCATGTCCCGCTCCTCCTCTGCACCAACATTAAGTCTCTCCCGCACTCTCCACCCCTGGGGAGCGAGCACTGGCACCTCTGCCTGCAGGAAAGAAGGGAACTTCTGAAAAAAGAAAGGGCTACTGGCTCAGAGATCTTTCCACTGACTTCTAGATCAAGCGTATCATCTGGTACTAAACTCGCTAGCAGCATGGAAGGAAGGTGTAAAGGTTCTGCTGAATACGCAGGACAAGGAGGATGCTTTAGGATCCTGAACTCTGGAGGGCCCAGGAAAAAAACAGCAGGAGGAAGCCCAAATCAGGCCAGACTTTGAGCAGAGACCAGTGCATTTCTGGAGGGGACGTCAGAGGGACCACTGACACCTGAAGAAACTGGGGTTCTTGGCCAACATCCACCACCCGACTCAGCCAGAGTTAGCTATTTTATGGACAGTCAAACTGGAACGACAAAGTCCACCTGGTTGGCCACAAGAAAGGTAAGGGGGCACTACAGGGGCCGGGTGGCCACCCTGACCCCCCTCCCCATCCTCATGGCTGCCCAGTCACATACGGGAGGCACAAGGTCCCTGGAGGTGAACCACCACACCAAGAGGAGGGGACACAGCTATATGAGAGTGGACAGGAAAGCCCAGTCCTGTGGCCCCCGGGATCCTTCCAGGAGCATCAGCCACGCTGCTTTCTAGTGCTCTGCGTCTCGGATCCGGGCGGGTGGGGACACTCGCAGGGGAGGCTTAGAGGAACGTTTTTTTGGTTTATCCTCCTTTGTCTTGGAAAGAGGCCCTGGCCGGAGGTTGGCAGTAGATACGGGGGCAGATTGGGAAAGAGGGTGACCGTGTTTTCCAGTTCCAAATCTGACTCCGACGTGCACTGGAGCCTGTTCAAGGGGGCGTGACTTTCTGAGCACTCTTTTCCTGTTTGAACGAGAGACTTTCCGCCACATGCTTCCTTCTTAAGGAAAGGCATCGGCAAAGCCTCCAGGGAATCAGAAAACATGGCAGAAAAGTGCCACAGTCATATGTGGACTAAGGAGTCTGCTGCCTCTGTGTCTGACTTAGGAGACAGAGAGAGAAGGCAGAGACGCGCACACCCACGGACACCTTCTGGAGGCACGGCTGTGAGGAGACAATAGGCTCAGGGTCTGTGCTGGGGGGTGGGGGGACAGAGTGGGGCCTGCTGGGCGGCCCCCCGGGGAGCAGCTGCCCCTCCCCGGGGCAGCAATGTTCCCCCTGCTGTGCTCAAGGAGGCGCAGCCTACCCATGCGGCCTGGTTGATCCCCACTAACCAGCTCTAAGCTTAGCCGAAGCACGTCTGATGCTCTCAGAGCCACTCACCTGCCATGTTGGAAATGTTAACGTTCAGCCTTTTGGAGTTACAGGGCATTTTAAGAAAGAAAAAAAAAAGGGCAATCAACTCTTGTTTTGGTAACAGTAGGGGGTGGCATTTCTTCACTACCTAAGTCAAAGGGTCAGAGGGGCCAGAAGTCCTTATTTCTCTCCTGCTGTTGGTGGCTAGGGTCCCAGCAGCAGGAGGGCAGTGTGCGTGCAAATGGCTCAGGGACAGGGCAGCAGCGAGGCTGCAGGAACCCAGATGCTGTGCTCCCCACACCCTTCCTGAGCTCTTGACCTTCAAAGCACTTTACAGACAGAGCCTAAAGGGGACATGCTGTCTTCACGAGGCAGACCCCATGACCTGAAATGGAGTTCTTCCACTGGGCAACCGGGGAGGGGTGCGAACAGGCACCGATGGGGCAGAGAAGGGCAGCTGTCGGATGAGAAAGAGGCCACTGGGGCACTGGTCTTAGCAGAAGAAAAGA
This sequence comes from Micronycteris hirsuta, assembly GCA_004026765.1. Classification (NCBI taxonomy): domain Eukaryota; kingdom Metazoa; phylum Chordata; class Mammalia; order Chiroptera; family Phyllostomidae; genus Micronycteris; species Micronycteris hirsuta. Next base: position 28,253 of record PVJI01008583.1, read on the forward strand.
GCTAAGGCCGAGGCGAGGAAGGAGACGCTCACGGTCGGGGCAGAGGTGCTTCCCTGGGTCCTACTGCTAGGCCTGTCCCTGGGTATCAGTGGCACCTGAGGTGAGCTGTCACCTGTCTGGGGACTCTTGACATTCTCCTCCATCAAACGATGAACCTACCTTGCCGAACGGACTGACAGGCAGATTTTCAGGTCAGTAAAGTGCTTTGAGGAGCTGGGGAGGTACTTTGCCAGGCGGCCCCAAGGCCTCCAAGGTGGAGGGCACGGGGCCAAGCCAGGGTTCTCCGGTCTGGCCCTGCTGGGGGCGCCCAGCACTTCCTGAGCCCGGGACCGCCTAGAAGATCCAGACCCTACAGATTCTCCACGCTGGTGCTCAACATCCACACTGAGCCTAAGCCTCATTCTGGCCCCACAAAGAGGCCCAATGAGACCGCAGAGTCCAGGGGTGTCCAACCCGTGGCCCATGGTGCCCAGGACGGCTATGAAGGAGGCCCAACACAGAATCGTAAATTTACGTAAAATCTTTTTTTTTTGCTCATCAGTTTTCGTTAGTGTGTGTATATTTAATGTGTGGCCCACGACAACTCTTCTTCTTCCAGCGTGGCCCAGAGACGCCAAAAGGTTGGACACCCCTGGAAGCCATGTGGCCAAGGATGATAAAAGAGCACAAACCTTTCCAGATGATCTCACCCCGAGGGCTCCGACCGCTCCGCTGACCCCACTTCCCCTCACTCGCTTTCCAGAGGCCCATGGCCCTGGTGCCCAGGCTCCCCGGCTGCCCACCTCCCCACAGACCCGGATGAGCTGGTGCCAGAGGTGAGGCCCCTCCCTTACCTCGAGAGGCGGCCCCTCCGGGGGCGGGGCTGACGCACATGGGCGGGAGGCGGGGTGGGGGGAGCTTGCACTGCCGCGGCCTGTGCTGCGCCCGGTCTGCGGAGAGAGAGGGGGCGTCAGGGCGGAGGGGCCGACCGGCAGTCACGGGCCCCTGGCCGGACTCACCCCGGAGCACCTGGGCCCGGGGTTGCCGGGTGGTATCTGGAGCCTGTCGCGGGGTCTGAGACAGTGTCACCAATGCCGCGCTGAAAGAAGGCAACTGTCTCTTATAGATGTGGTCCGCAGTAGCCTCGTCCGGATCCCTCCTCGGCTCTGAAAAAAGCCCTCGCGCTCCCCGTTCCCTTAGCCCGCTCCCACGAGTCTAACGCCCGTCCCATGTATTTCTCTACAGTCCGGAATCGTAAGGACAACACGGGACAGCAGCCGGCAACCAGGAAGCCACGGCAGGAGGTAAATCCTCCGTTCTCCCACTTGCTGTCCCCCACTGTGGTAGCCACCTCTGAATCTGCCGTGGTTCTCCAGAGAGCCACATCAGCCACCAGATGGCCCATTCTCTGTCCCTCTAGGAACTGGGCAAGAGAGGCCAGCTGACCGCTGGGGTCCTCTGTGACAGCCCAGACCAGACCGCACTCACCAGCCACCTCCCTCTCTCTGCAAGCGAACGGCCGGCCATTCCAACGTCTCCGCTCATTGGGAGACTAAATTCTACTTATCAGGAGACCTTCACAGTACATTTTAAGAAGTTTCAAATATTTGGTATACGTGTCCTAGAATTAAGACCCCTACTGAGCCTTCTGCAGGTAAGAAGGGCTGGAGGCCGTTAAAACCCCCTAAACAGTGAGACCGTCGGAGACGCACTGGTCTCGGGGGAGAGAGGCAGGGGCTCTTTGCTCGCTTTGCCCCACGGGATGTGGTTTAACATGAGGCGGGAGAAGAGCAGGGACGCACGACCCCACACCCCGGAGTAACAGCCTGCTCTGCTGCAGCGATGCCCGTTTCTATAATGCAAATGGCTCCTCTCCAGTCGGTCCACTGGGGACGCAATCAGCAAAACATAAGAACCCTTGGTTCAAGGGTAATTTTTCTGAGGCAAGGGTACTGAAAAAGCTGGAGCAGAATTATAATTTTCAGCAGGAGATATAAAAGCCCTTTCAGCCATATCTTTCCAAAATTAAAATGGAGCATCTGTAGAGTCGAGGTGGTAGATACAGGGGTGTTCGCTACACAACTTTCTCAACGTTTCGGTGTTTTTGAAATCTTTCGTAATAAAACTGGGGCAAAGAGCCTGTTCTTGCACTCGGGTCCTTGTCCCCCAAGCTCCCCACAGGGCCACGCCTTGGGGACGCAGCCCCGCAGGCTCAGAGCCCACCTCTGCCACATCGCCCTAGCAGCTGCCAGCACTGCCCTCCGCAGGGCGCTCTTTGTGCCCTGTGGGGGCCACTGAGCTGCCGCCTCGGTGGTCCGAGCACCGGCCCTGGCACCAGGGACCACTTTCATCCTGCTCTAGTCATGCCGTGGTGGTTGCAGCGCCTCAACCCTACTCCCCCCACAGGCCGCGTCGGGCACCGGGGCGCGTGGCTTTGCAGAAAACGCGCACGGTGTCACAGCACAATCCTGCCGGGGCTCCAGGAACAAAGATCCAGGTTTATCCTGGAGCTGATGCAGCTCTGCCTGACGCTAAGGTTGGGAAGGACCAGCTCGACCTCGCCGCGCCGTGTGAAGAGGGTCCTTACATCCAGGGACGCCGGGTTAAAACAAGAAGAAGGGACGATGTGACAATTCACGATCATCTCATTAGGCATCTGCAGTAACTGGGGCCAAGCTGTCATGGTCCCAAAACGACGTCACCGAACCCTCCCCTGCCCACTGCTGACCCAGTGTTTTCCAGTTTTGTGCCGCCTGTAAAAGACTCACTTGCTCTTTCTGACCTGATTCTGATGCTGGCAAAGGCAGTAACAGGTCACTTTCCAGGCACATAAGCATTCTAGTTGGGAGGTGTTGGCAGCTCGGAGAAATTACATAATAAGGGAGACAGTGGCCAAAGGGAACTGCTATTGGCCGTCACCATCCGTCGGAGCCATCAGATGTCCGTCCCACTGCGCCTGCACCAGGAAGCATCTCTGAAACGCAGCTGTCTCGGCCCCAGGGCCCCACGTGCAACGACCCTCAGCCACGCAGCCACGCAGCACACTGCGCACTGAGGCCAGGCTGTTGCTCTCCAGCGAAGCGTCGGCTACAGTCTGCACTCGAAATAAACCCAACTGCTCACGTTTATCAAGCACCTGCCAACCCAAGCCCAGGGGTTGAGGACAGACCACAGCCAAGAGCTTCTCCTCCATCATCTCTGATCTTCACTCTGCCTCTGCAGATGGGGCTGGGAAACAAGATCAGATAAGTGGACAGCTTTCTAGCAGGGACCAGAGTCGGGCCCAAGCCAGTCTGACCAGGGAGCCCCCAGGCCCACACTTCTCCTCAAGGCTTGTGACACCGCAGGGAGCTCACATTCTCATCACAGGAACAAAGAAACATAAAAACTCCCTAAGAGATAAAGAATAGTCCTATATAACAATGCAAGTGTCACAAGGCCACATGTGACCAACTGGCAAGGTCATGATGCAAACCACAAGTGATATCAGCATTCAGAAGACAAGGGGGGCACCCCACCTTAGTCAGGTAACCCCGAAAAGATGGCTTTTGCCTGAAGCAAAATATTCAAAGCAGTGACTCCTTCAGATGAATGGCTTTCCCTGAGATGCCTAAGCATAAAACGGTTGATGGTAAGAACCCAACACTTACCTGTATGGAAAGCAAGGCCCCAGACCAGACTGTCCTAAGTCCCGAAGCCACTTAACCACTAACACGGACTGAGTGTACCAGGTGCCAGGCCCTGCTCTAAGCTCCTTACACCTATGAGCTCATCTGACCCTCGGAACAGCCCTGTGAGGGGGCCCGCGTGCGTGGCGAGGAAGGGGAGGCAGAGGCGCACAGGTGCCTGGGCCCGGAGCGTCGGCTTGGTGAGGCTGCGCTCCGCCCACTGCACTGAGTGCTGACGAGGTTACCCAGAGGGAAAGCCTCTCAAACAAATCGATCCCCAGCCTGGAAAGGAAAATCACAGATGCTATAAAGGACTTTTGCCCCAAACTCTCTCCACTGGTATCACCTCCCTATCATGCCAGAGCTAAATAACCAAGAAAAAGGAGGACCATGACTTTGCTGGGCCTCCCTCTCTACAAAATCAGCGCTCCTAAGTCAGAGCCGCTCCCACCAGAGGGAACCTGTTTCTCTCCAACTTCTACGATGTGGACAGCAAAGCCCACTGATTAGCAGGTACACTAGGCAATCAGGTTGTACTCAATTTTCGGCTCCAAGTGTGCTGTCCACACTAGTCTGAAGTTCAGTGTTTCCTTTTGCAGACAGCTAACCCACAAAACCAAGACGATAGAGATGAAATTTTTTCCTGGATATGAAAACAGACGGAGTGGCTGCAGACAGACAAGGAGGCAGGAAGAGGCTGCTGCGGACGCTGGCACATCCAGCCCTCCTCCTGGTCCCATTCAGTGGCTACGCAGGGTGCCCCTTGGCCAGGGTTTCCCAGGCCTCCAGGGATATAACGTGGAGAGGAGACACAACTGCGTGGGTCTCTTTTTAGTGCAGTTCATCAGCAGGTCTCTTACGGTTGTCATTTATTTGCAAAATATGCTCAGACAGGAGCCACACAATCAGCTGCAATACCGGCAACGGGCCTTTTACTCTTTATTCCCTTAAGGGAGGAAAATTGTGTGACTATCTAAAACACTCCAAGCCCTCGGGGACCTGGCCCTAGCAGTCCTCACCAACCACACGGCTTCCTGGGAGCAGCTCCTGCAGAACACCTACGGCCCCACCACGGCCCAGTCCTGCACTGCTGACACACCCTCTCATCCCCGCCGCCGGGGGGCACCGGCTACAAGACTTGCCACAGCGTCTATGACCAGGAATAGAGCAGTGACTCAGTGACTCCCACCAGCCTTTACTGAGGCCCACCTACCACGCGCCACGTGCTGTGCCAGGTCCTGCGGATGATAAAACATGCACGACAGGCGCTGGCTGCAGGGCGCTGCCAACCTAGGGGTGCGGTACTGACTTCGGAACAGACCGCGCCCAGGAAAGGACAGGTGTGGTGCTGGGGAGAGTCTCAGAGAACAGAGAGACTGACTGGTGTCACAGCATCGAGAGACATGCACGGAGGAAATGGTATAAAATTAGGCCCAGGGAAACTGGTAGGGTTTCAACAAGCAGTGCATCCATGGAAAAGGGCATTCCCAGGGGGCGGGGGGCCAATGCCTACCAAGGCCTAGGCAAGGGATGGCGCGGGTCGTGCGCACCGTGCAGGAGGAGGGCTGAGGGGGAACTCTGGAGAGAAGTGCTCCAAGGACTCCACACTGGCGAGGGGTTTTCACAGCCTCCACAGCTGCCCGGCACGGGGAGGAAGGGCGTGAGGGCACAAGCGCCATGGTGCTCTTACCTTTTCTGAATGAGTCCAGGCTGAACATTTCTGGCCAGGAAGGAAAGCTGGAATCCTAAAAAGGACAGCCAAAAGGCAATGGTTAATATCCCTGCTCCAGGAAGCCCTGGAGACTTCTGGAACACAGCGCTGTCCAGAGGACGAGAAAAATGAAGCCCTTCACTAAAAAGCCCCAACTGCTGCCCCCTTCTTAAGGATGGAAGGGCCCTGTCCACCCCAGAGTGACTGCAACTAAGATTCTTTCTAACTGAGAGCTGTCTCCTTGTCTCTGTCCTACATGCCCTGAACCCTGCTCAGCAGAAGGCAGTGCATCTCATCGCGAGAGACAAAGGTTTTCCTCATCAGAATGCTCGCAGTTTTCCCAGGACTTCCAGGAGGAAGTGAAATTCTACCCCTTCCTAATGTAGCATCAGGAAATGGGACTGGTGACTACTTTAAGAACAAACTGGTTTACTGGGCTTTCGCAAAATCTAGAAATGGGATGTGATGACAACATCAAAGAGTAACTGTGGCCCTGACTGGTGTGGCTCAGTGGACAGAGTGCCGGCCTGAGAACCGAAAAGTTGCAGGTTCGATTCCCAGTCAGGGCACATGCCTGGGTTGTGGGCCAGGTCTCCAGTTGGGGGCGCGTGAGAGGCAACCACACATTGATGTTTTTCTCCCTCTCCTTCTCTCTCTGTTCCCCTCTCTCTAAAAATAAATAAAATCTTAAAAAAAAAAAAAAGAGTAACTGCGTAGTGATTCAAAATAAAAAGCTTCTCATGGAGAAGTCTCTATGAAATGACAACTGTTAAGCCAAAAGTTCAACTGTCAGCAAAACATTTTGTTGCATTTTGCTCGTTAGTTCACTGAACTGAGGAATCTACCTACAGAACAAATAGGTGACACCTCTGGCTTAATAATTGTGTTTAAAAAAACACTCAAACTCAGCATCATAGTTGTTTTTAGGAACGCGGTATTCTTGGGTTGGCGCGGCAACACTACACGGCCTCAGTTTAAAGACACCCACACAAAACTTCAGCTGCCAGGGGAACATCAGCGTTCCCGGCAGTCGAAGGTGCCTGCACTCCCGCTCCGGACTCTCTTTTCTCAAATGATGGGGCCGCAGCGGGGCGGGGGGCTGACCCAGAGCGAACCTCCTTTCCCCCAGAGATGCCGGAAATTTCAGCCAATAGGATAGGGTAGCTCAGAGAGAAAACTTCAATACTGTATCAACAATGATTCCATTTTCTTTAAGAAATTGCATTCCACAGATTCCTTCTATCCACAATACAGAAAAAAAAAAGGTGTAATTTGAGATTCTAATTTTAAAGAAAACCTGGATGCTATAAAATCTAAAACATCTACATGATTATTTAAGAAACAATACCTTCTTGCTAAGAAATTTAATTTGCTGGTAAACAGACTCTTGGTGTTGCTTTTTAAAAGCCCCAACCCTCTCCGCGTCAACCCTAATTCATAGGTGAGGCTACCTTTTCCTATGTCGGTCTAAAAAATACAGTATGATATTCACGGTAGGATCTTTTAGAGACATTTTACAGAGCTCTAGAACATTTGACAGGGATCGAAAAACAGCTGCCTTCCTTGTTGGAAAACTTTATGGCTCAGAGTTGCTCTTAAATAATTGAAATAAGCAAAATAATATTATGTCGAGTTTTCCTGCATAATGAACTACTACTTAACTCCAGGCAGAGTCACTATGGGCTGCTCCAAGGACAGACAGCTTCCATGATGACTAATTAAAAACAATACCCTTTTTCTAAGATGGTCACAAAGGAATGTCATACATGCCTTTTGCTTTACGGTGTGGCTAAGCATGAAATCCAGCACTGCTTTGTGTGCGTGGCTACAGCAACTTACCTTACAAGAGCAGAGGAAGTCTCAGACTTTGTAGGCTTTTGAACTGGAGCTGAATTCTCTCCTTGCTACTCCTCATCACGAGGCTGGGCCTCCTCCTGGGAAGTACAATGCTGGGTCACTAAAGAGATGGCCCCCTCGGGGAAAGAAAGTTGCCCCGGATCATTGAAATTCATCTACTAACTCTGACAACAAGGACAAGTTTTGTTAGTGGCATGAATCACATGTAGTGGACACACCGGCCTCACTTCAGGACCTGCCATGACCTACTCTAGACCCATCAAACTGCGAGCCGCCCTGCGTCAGCACCAGTTAAGATACGGAGGAAGAGATCTCATGGTAGAGGGGCTTGGAGTTCTGAAAGTGTTTTCTCCAAGCCCAGAGCACAGCCTGCTGCAGTTTTGAGTTCTGCCCCCATGTGACTAAGGTTGCCCTATCTAAGGCAGGTAAAGTAGCTCTTCCAGTTTGGGGAAATAAGTGAACACCATTTTCATAGCTTACAAAGGACTTCTATAGAGTTTATCTCACTTATCTATGCAACTATCCAGCGTGGCAGGAATTCTTTCCCAGAGGTTATACAACTTGCCCAAGATCCCACAGCTGCCTCAGGGCAGAATGTAAATCTGTAAGTTAGGGACTGAGCTCCAAAGCTTTCCAGGGTTATGCTACACAACTTCTCTAATTCCCAGGATGTGGTATTTACATCATGCTGTTGCCTAGATGCCTCATGGGTCAGTCTCTGAAATAACAAAATTGATGGTAACATCTTCAAAAGCTGAAAGGGGCAAGAAGTGTCCAACTGACAAACTTTGGACCACAGCTACATGTTAAAACACATGGAGAGTAAATATCTCTTGGCGGTAAAGGGATACCTGACACAGGTCGGAAAAAATGCAGCAAAGAATGTATTTGCTGCAACTTAAACACCTACAAAAATAAAGAACACTATCCTAAATCCTAAAAACTATGTCAGGAAAAGTCCTCTCTCTTGAAAACTCCAAAACTCCAAGCTGTAAGCGTAAATTATAAGATGTGGTCAACACCCACAATGACAGTGGCAAAGTGGGATTGTTGCCTTCCAAGAAACTGCAAAGGAAACCATAGCACGATGTCTCATTTCACTCTGGCCGGTAAGTTGCAACCAAAACCGGGCTGAGAGTCTGCAAGTGGCCATCTGCGGTCCACCTGCTACAGTGTATGGCAAGCCCCTCTAGACTGGGGGTGCAAAGTGGGAGAACCTCTGCCTTGCAAAGTCACAATTAAGGTGATGAATGCTGCCACAAGAGGACTGGCTAGACAGCTGGCTGACGCCATGCTCCTGGCTTGGGGGTTCTGAGGACCCCTGGTATTCCAGTTCACTGCAAACAAAGAACCCAACATGCATGAGGTCTTCCCCTGCGAAATGGGACAAGGCACCACCAACAAACAAAGAACACCTCACCCCTTGGCCTCCCCCAGTGACAAGGTCGGTGCAAAAGGAGGCAAACCAGGGGGGGCAAATTGCACCAGGCCTCCCTTTGAACGAACGGGCCAGGCCGCACGGGGGGCAGACAAAGGTCCCAGGGCACTCCAGGAGCTTTCTCCAGGCCCTGCCTCGGGAAACGGAGCATCCCCAGAGGCGGAGGCGTCGTTGCGCCAATGAAGCGGCCTCTCCCGCGGCCCCCGCGGAGCCCCTGGCTACCAAGCCGGCCCCAGCGGACTTGTCTGGCCCCCGCCCCCGCCCCGGCTCCATGGCAACGGCAGGCCGAGGCCTGGCTGCCCACGGCTCGGCCCGGCCGGCTTCCCGGGCAGGCCTAGGATGCCCGGCCTGCTCCTCGGGCCCGCCCGCTTCTCCGCCCCACTCTCCACCAAGCCAGCGGTAGGACTCGGACCCCTCCTCGCGCCGATCACCCCCAGCCTCGGCAACCTCCTCAAGGGGGCACGAAAGGGGAGAATAAAAAGCCCAATTCACCTGTTGTTACAGATGTGAAACAAGCCTCGGTGCACCGCGCATGAGCCGCGGGCCCCCCCAACCACGGCCGAACTACAACTCCCACCAGCCGTGGCGTGGCCACTTCCAGGTCCTGGGGCGGAAGTTCCGCCTGCCGCTCCAGCTCTCTCCGCCCCTCGCCTCTGACCCCGCCTCCCGCGCTCGACCCCGCCTCTCAGCGGATCTCGAGCGGGTACCCTTGTGGGGATGACAGTGGTCGCCTGAAGCTCACGCCGGAGAGCGGCCAACCCGCGGCGGTACCCCGTGCTGGGCCCAATGGGGAACGGCCGGGCGGGCGCAGGCGGGACTTCCGGCAGAGTTGCGAGGGAGTAGGCGCGCGGAGGTCTGTGGGGTCGCGGGGGGCTGCACTCGGCCCCTCCTCTCGCCGCGCCGCGGCGTCCAGCAGAGTGAGAGCGGGTGGAGGCCTTGGCCCCGCGCCGCCGGTTGCGCGTGAGGAAACGGGCCGGCTCAGGGCTAAGCCGGGAACGAAATCCAGCTCCGGCTCCGGGTTTCCATCCGCCTTCCCCTCCACAGCTTGTGGGCACGCCTCTTTGCTCCATAGCCCCTCCGATCTTCTGTTTCTTTAGGGAGGTGAGAACTTCTGCCTCACGAGATTGTTAGGAGGATGACATCAACGTGATGGCGCGTCGTAAATGGACAACGCTAGGGAAAGGACTAGGTGGCACTTGCTGGTCGCGGGGAGACCGCGGATCAGAGTGCTGCTGGGCGGGCCCAGAGGTCCCGCCCCCCGTGCGGTCGCCTTCGGAGAGAACGGGCACGGTCCCTGCTGTGTGCTGCAGTCCTTCAGATGAGGCTGCTGTGTGAGTTCAGTGGAATCCAGCTTCCGAGGCGAGGAGTCAGTATGGGTAGCTCTGGAGCTGCGGCTGGGAAGACCTAGAATGTGCTTTTAAGATGTAGCCGTTCAGAGGATAGGAAGAATCAGTGCCATATCCCGTCATTTTTGTCCAAAGAAATTCAACACGTATTTATTATTTTCTTTGTACTTGGACGGAAGGCTGGGGGAGGTGGGCGTGGAACATCGCTCAATCGTTCAAGTCTTTGTTCCCCACTCTGAGCAGGGCGCGGGGCCGTGTCTGGGGGTGGGGAGATCTCTGCACGGGCGCTGGGGTGAGCTGTGCAGCAGTTGCCAGCAGGTGTGGAGGATACGAAGACCCTGTTCTCAAGGGGCTTCGAGGCCTATTAGGATGAAAACACTGTGTGAAGCAAGTCGAAAGTGATAAATGCGGGAGAGGAAGAATGAAGTGTTAGAGGGGCTCAGAGGAAGGAGTTTACTCCTCACTGGCAGCATCAGGGAGAAAGAACCGTGTGAGCAGGACGTTCGAGGTGGAACAAGGGGCAAACCCTGAGCGTACACAGGACAGCGCGGCCAGGGGGTTGCACGCGTGTGCTGGCTTGAGGGCGGAGGGGCGAAACGGAGCCGGCAGTGCTGCGCTACGAGGGCTCTGACTTTTATTTGAACTTAAAAACGTATTTTTTCCATTCTAAGAAGGAGAATAAAGTAACTGCTTTTAGGAAATAAAATAACTAATGTTAGGAAGGTTATTCTGGAAGTGTGAGGGTAGAATTAGCTGGGAAATCGGAAGCTAGGGTACCAATTAGGTGAAAGAACAAATGGAACTACACTCAGCACTGAAAGAGGCAAAGAAAGGAATGAGGTGGCTGTAGAGCCCTAGGCTGCTCTGGGGCCGCAGACTTGTGGAGAGATGACCTCAGAATCTGAGACCGGATGAGGGTGACGCACTGTTAGCATAATTCAGCGACACAGGAGTTAGAGATGATGGATTCAGCCTCATGCCCATTTTATTTGAAATGCTGTTGTGAATTAAGTGATAAAGACGTGATCCGCACTCCCAAAGGAAATTCTAATGTGGTAGAGTTGATGGAAAAAGCATGCAAATAAATCTTAAAACCTAGAGGAAGTCCTGCCAAACAGGTGCAAGCGGAGCATTCTAAATACTTTAGCTTTTTGCACATTTTATGTTGTTAGTTTTCTGCTTGAAGATCTCTTCCTTATATGTGAGCCTCGAGCTATTTTAGATGAGCAGCTATGCCTATTCAGATACACTTTGTATTTCTCCTCGTTTCCTGGTCATTTCCTTGTCCCTCCCTTATTGTCCTGTGTCCAGTCTGTAGACTTCATTCTTTGCTAACATCTCGCTAGAAACTTCACTTCAGTGTCCTACTCATTTTGCAGAAATAGGGGAATTTGGGTAACAGAGTTTCACATTTTCTTTGGTATGCATTAAACATGGTTATGAAATCAGTCGTTTCTTTTTTAAAATATTTTATTTATTTTCTTTGATTGTATTTATTTATTTTTAGAGAGAGGGGAAGGAAGGGAGAAAGGGAGAGAAACATCAATGTGGGAGAGAAATATGACTGGTTGCCTCTCACATCCGGGAACCTGGGCTGCAACGCAGATGCGTCGCCTAAACAGAAATCCAGCTGGTGACCTTTCGCTTTGCGGAACAACACCCAACCAACTGCACCACAGCATTCAGGGCTAAAAGCAGTCATTTCATTTTGTTAAAAAGATTTAATTAATTTATTTTTAGGGGAAGGGAAGGAGGAAGAGAGGGAGAGAAATGTCAATGTGTGGTTGCCTCTCGGGCACATCCACTACTGGGGACCTGGCCCGCAACCCAGGCGTGTGCCCTGAGTGGGAATCGAACCAGCGACCCTCTGGTTCACAGGCCAGCGCTCTATCCACTGAGCCACACCAGCCAGGGCCAGCCATTTGTTAAAGTTTTAAAACCAGTAGTGAACTCTCAGAATTTCTGCCTTGGGTAAGAATGATTCATATGCAGAATAACAAAAGAAAAAACCAAGTCTAATTTTAAAAGGAATATTCAGTATTATAATCTTTGACCAATTTAGAGTATTATTTGAAATGGTGAAACTAATCTCTGGTGCAGGAAGTCAAAAGAATGGTGGTTTCTGGGGCTGGGAAGCAGCGGCAACTGGAGAAGGCATGAAGAGCTTTGTAGGCTGAGAGAGTGAGACTGGAAATGGCCTTGGAGCCGTAACTCCAGCCAGCATAGCAACAAGTTATTAAACCTGGTTTGATCCTTATAAAGCTATTATCCCTACCATTATATCGAAAGTTGTCAGATGTGAGAGTGATCTGACTGCGACATCTGTCACCCTATTGATCGCCGGGGTTGAAAGTTGTCATGAGGCTTAGTGTACAGTGTGAACTATGTCTAAGTGGGTTTTTAAACAGTTTTGGAAATAATTCCACTAACAAAAGTTTAAAGAATAGCACAAAGAAATCCTGTATACCTTTTACCAAATTCCCTTTGTTGTTGCTTTACCACATTTATTTTGTATTCTCTGTCTTTTGAAAAGAAATTGCAGGCTTGATACCCAATTACCCTTAAATACCTTAGTGTGTATTTCCTAAAAATAAGGACACTCTTCTACATACAATCACCAAAATCAAGAGGGTAACGTGCATATAATACTACATCTAATTTACAGACCCTATGCAAATCTTGCCAATGTCCCAGTAATATAGAAGATCATATGTTGCATATATGTGTTGTGTCTCTTTAGTCTCCTTCCATCTCGAACAGATCCTAAGTCTTTATCTGACACAGCCTGGACAGTATTTAAAAGCATGGGTCAGTTACATTTATTTTAAATTTTACTTGCTGATTTTAGAGAGAGAGGAAGGGGGAGAGAGAAAGACACTAACATTGATTTGTCATGCCACTTATTGATGCATTCATTGGTTGCTTCTTGTGTGTGCCCTGACCAGAGGTCGAACCCACAACCTTGGTGTATTAGGATGATGCTCTAACCAACAGAGTGAGGGCCCGGTCAGTTACTTTGGAGACGGCTTCACTTTGAATTTGTCTGATGTCTCCTCGAGGTTAGATTTAAGCCGGGCATGTTTCACAGCACCACGCAGGAGTCAGTGTGTTCTCTTCATCTGGTGGCACACCAGGTGTTGTCCCGTCACTGGCACAGTTGACTTTGACCGTGTGGTTCAGGTGGTGGTTGGCAGTTTGCTTCACTATGTCATTAATCAGTATCTTGTGAGCAGATACTTTGAAACAAGTAAATATTTCACATCTCTACAGAATTTCACCACTACTTTTAGCCTGTATTTGAGATTCAGTTGTCTGAATCAATTGTCCCTGTGACGATTGCCGAAAGGTGATTTTGGAGTTGGCATTCTGCCATGGAGAAGCACTTTCTCCTTTCTCCGTTAATTTATTTATATCATTATGTATTCATGGATTCCTACTTTACTCAATCCGTTACCATCCTAAATGTACCGTACCCATACGTGTCCCTGTCATAGCCCTAGAGCCAGCTATTTCTCCAAGGGGCTCTGCTTCCTTTCAGTGGAATATGGTATTTAGAAACCAAGATCTGGGCACGAGGTGTGTTCATTGCTAATGCACTATCATATATACTTACAGACACACAAACATAAATGTACACACTTACAACTCAATTTCTCCATTTATCGACCTATTGAGAACAATACGTTCACACCACACCTCCAGTTCCTGTCCAGTACCACAAGGCTCATTCTAGCCTTCCCCGTCTCCATATTTTTTCACTGCCTTCTCTAACAGTGAGAAACCTGGCTCATTGCCCTCCATGTACTTACTTATTTGCTTAATCTCCCTGTAAGTAACCAATCTTCGGACATGCTGACCACTTCCTTGACCTTGACTCTGTTACTTGGCCCTGGCACTGTTGGCTGCCTCCAATAAATACTGGGAAAAGAGAAAGACTCATCTAAGGTTTATTGATTTTTTTGAACAAGATCAGTAATTGGTGAACTATTGAAGATATTTTTGTGTGATTATATCATAAAAATGTAGTTAGAATAATGTGTGTTAACCACACATTATTTTTGCTATGAATATGAATAATTTCTTGGCAAAGTAAAGTTTCATGTAAATACGAATGTCACCAAGGGCTGTACATTTATGTCATTGATCTTCCCAATGATTCTAATTATCCACTCTTAGCATCTGTTTTACAAGTGAGGAAACTGAGGCTTAGAGCAGGGTAATTTGCTGAAGGCACTGAGATTTTTAGTGGTGGAGCCTTTGCATTGAGTCCGTCTGTTCCCAGAATTTGTACCACTCATCAATAGATGGTTTGCTGTTAGGCCTGAGTTGGTTTTGTGTGCTTTTGTTTGTTTATTTGAAATAAAATACACAGGTGACTTAGGCCATTTTATGAACCTTATATCTGGGAAAAGGAGTTTCTTCTACTCCCTTTTTAGCTCTTTTTTTTTTTTTCCATTTTAAAAATATAACCCTGGCTGGTGTGGCTCAGTGGATTGAGCACCAGCCTGCGAACTAAAAGGTGGCTGGTTCGATTCCCAGTCAGGGCACATGTCTGGGTTGTGGGCTGGGTCCCCAGTTGGGGGTGTGCAAGAGGCACCTGTTTGATGTTTCTCGGGCACATGGATGTTTCTCTCCCTCTCTTCTTCCCTCCCTTCCTCTGTCTCTAAAAATAAATAAATAAAATCTTTAAAAAATGTATAGTGCTTATTTACACAGAGTTTAAAATTTCAACATAAAATGTGAAAGATAGTGACATGAAGAATAAGAGATTATGCACAAGCACAAATAATTTTTTTTTTAAGATTTTATTTTTTTTTATTTTTAGAGAGAGGGGAAGGGAGGGAGAGAAGGAGAGAAACAGCAATGTATGGTTGCCTCTCACATGGCCCTCATGGGGACATGGCCTGAAACCCAGGCATGTGCCCTGACTGGGAATCGAACCGGGACCCTCTGGTTCCCAGCCTGTGCTCAATCCACTGAACTACACCAGCCAGGGCCACAGATAATTTTTTGACGTAGTAGGTCATTATACTCCAACTACCTAAAGTTGTATGAATTAGTCAAGTCCACAAATATATACACCCAAATGGAATAAAGGAAAAAAGCTGCAAGGGAATAAAATTGGTCCATTAATTGTATACTTTTAGTTTTCTTGTTTGTTTTTTTTAAGTCATCACCTGAGGATAAGTTTATTTATTGGGAGGGGAGAGACAGACACTGATTGGTTGTCTCCCGTACATACCCCTACTGGGGATCAAACCTGCAACTTAGGTATGTGCCCCAACTGGGAATTGAACACACAACCTTTTGGTGTGTGGGATGATGCACCAACCAACTGAGCAAGCCGACCATGGCAGAATCACCTTCTTTTTTAAAAGTGAACAATATGAGATCTGTCCAGAGAAAGTCCAACCATTGTTAACATAATGAGAACAGTTTGTACGTTACCGATGTAACCTGGCAGCCAAGGACTGGACTGGAATGTGCATCCATGAACAATGACGACTTCACTGTACTAGTCAGTGGGGGCAGTACATGCTGTTCAGTGAGCATGTGTACCATGTCGCTGATGCATTCAAAATGACTGAGAGTACAGCAACGAATCTGCATCTGATTTTGCGTTAAGCTTGTACATTCCTCCATGAAAACTGTTCAGATGATTCAGAAGGCTGCAGCTATGGGCAACTGGTGATTGGCAGCTTCATCATGACAACACGCCTGCTCATGCATGTCTCATGCAGACTTTTTCTGGTGAAACATCAAATCACCCAGATGACTCAGCCCCCCTACAGCCCAGATTTGGCGCCCTAAGACTTTTGGCTTTTCCCAAAACTAAAATCACCTTTGAAAGAGAAGAGATTTCAGGTTGTCGATGAGACTCAGGAAAACAGGACAGGGCAGCTGGCGGTGAAGTAGGCATCCTAAGGTGCCTACTTTGAAGGGGACCGAGGCATCATTGTCCTGTGTACAATGTTTCTTGTATCTTATATTTTCTTCAGTCAATGTCTGTCTCTTTTTCATATTACATGGCTGGATACCTTCTGGACAAACCTCATATTTCATCCTATGTGTCACATTTTGCTTATCCAAACTATGAAGGTTTGCCCTCATGTTTTCTTCTGAGTTTTATAGTTTTACAAAACTCTTACATTTAGGCCTTTGGTTCACTGCAAGTTAACTTTTGCATGTAGTGTGAGGTGAGGGTCTAACTTCATTCTCTGGCATTTAGCCATCCAGTTTTCTCGCCACTATTTGTTGAAAAAACTGCTCTTTCTGCATTGAATGATTTTGGCAGCCTTGTCACACATTAGTTGACCGTAGACGTACGGGCTTATTTCTGAACTCTCAATTTTATTCCCTGTGTCAGTTCCACCACTGTCTTCATTACCTTTGCTTTGTCTGATAAAAATTTACGGAAATTTTGATGAGGAATGGGACATATCCATACTTTAAAAATACCTCCCAGAAAATACTAATTGAGAAGCCTGGGGCTTATCTCTTAACCAAGCCATCAGAACAATGGAAGTGAAATCACGAGCCTCTGGATTGCGTGAAATGGAAACAACACAGCATGAAGAACATCAGCCAAACTCGGACTGAGGGACATTTCTATAGAGCGGCTGGCTGGTCATCTTCAGCGTTGTCAGTGCTGTGAAAGTTGAAGACAGGAACTGTTCCAGACTGAAGAAGACTGGAAACTGGACCTAATGCAATGCATGATTCTGATCTGGAAGCTTTGGTGTAAGGGACCTCATAGGGGTAATGAGAGAAACTTGAATGGGGTCTAAGGATAGTTTTAATGTTATTGGGATTAGTATGTAAGAGAATATACTTGCCTGTAGGAAACACACACAGATTTTTGAGTAATGGGCATGTCAGCAACATACTGTTGTCATACAGTTCAAGAAAAGAGAAAGTCTCCCTGGCTGGCGTAGCTCAGTGGATTGAGTGCGGGCCTGCGAACCAAAGAGTTGCTGGTTCGATTCCCAGTCAGGGCACGTGCCTGGGTTGCAGGCCAAGTCCCCCAGTGGGGGGTGCGCAAGAAGCAACCACACATTGATGTTTCTCTCTCTTTCTCCTTCCTTTCCTCTCTCTCTAAAAATAAGTAAGTAAAATGTTAAAAAGAAAAAAAAGAAAAGAGAAAGTCTGTCCTGGCCAGGCAGCTCAGTTTGTTAGCGCGTCATCCCAATATGCCAAGGTTGCACGCATGCAAGAATCAAGCCAAGGAATGCGTAAGTGGAACGAAAAAATATCAATGTTTATCTCTACCTAAAAGTTAACAAATCTTTTTAAAATTAAAAAATGTTCTTTGTACTGTACTTGCAGCTTTTTGTTTGACATTATTTCAAAATAAAAACTTTTTGAAAAAGTGATGTAACCATTATATATAAAATGTCCATTTTTACAATGTGCTCTTTTCAATTATTCAATTTAGGGGAATTTTTAGAATGATTATTTTCAGTCTGATGACATGGAGGACTTTCCAGGGAAATACACTGGTTCTTATAAACCAGCACTTATTTTGGGCATGAAAAGATGTTTTTCTAAAAATAAAATAGGTGTATGGTGTTTTAAAATTATTTTAGATGTTATTTAAGCAAACGAGTTGGAATATTACTGCCCTCTCCATGGCTCTGGGCACATGGAATAGCTGTCTGAACTCCTCCAGTGCATTTTGTCTGCTCTTCTCTAGAGAACACAATGTACTTTGGAAGAGGGAGTAGTAGTACTCCAGGGTCAATTCCTGGGTTCAAAACCTGACTCTAATACCAACTAGCCAGTTAACCTCTCTGCCTCAATATCCTTATCTGCAGGAATGTGGGTGTACTTAGCACAAGGCACCAAAAGTTATAGTGTGAGTGCTCCATGAACACCAGCTGTTATCATTATTTCTAAAGTCCGGGCTCTTGGAGGGCATGCTCCATGTCATACTCATATTTTATTCTCATTGTTTCTCCCTAGACTGCTTATCAGGTCATCTTTTCTCCAGTCTTTCTTCCTCTGATCCATCACTCATACGGTTGCAATTGTTATCTTCCTAATCTGGCTATTTTCAACCTTTTTCATCTCATGGATAAACTAATGACTAAAATTCTGTGGAACATCAAAATAGTTTTTGCCCATCTGACAAAAACATAGGTATGATTTTTACTCATTCACACCAGATGGCTATTGTGTTGGCTGTTGTCATTTTTTGACAATCTAAGGGAAAAGAGGTTTTAAAAACTCTTGTGACACACCGGATGAAAATCGCTGCCATAATCTGTAAGTCTCATCATGTCATTCTCTCTATTCAAGCTGGTTTCCCGATGTTTACAGGGTAAGGTCACAATTCACTGCCACGACCACTTAACTTCTCTGCTTCCGTTCCACGGGCGTAAGGGGAATTGCACCCAGCATGCTTTCATGCTTGAATGCCTTTGTTCCAGCTGCTTCTGTGTGTCAGAAATGTCCTTCCTTCCCATCACATGCCATACACTCTTCTTAAAACTTTTAATATATTTTTAGAAGAAACTGTAGTGTTTATTAAATTAGCAGCTTCATTGCCCTTTAGGGTCCCTCCCTGTCTTCACTTAAGATGTGGAAGTGCTTGAGGAAGGAAAACCGGTAAGAATAGATGGAAATCAGGGAACGGGCCTTGGGAATCCTGGAGTGCGGTCACAGAGTTGGGTCAGCCTGGGAGACGGAAGCCACAAAGGCCAGGAGCGACTCGGCCTCTGGCCTCTGCTCGGCACTGCTCGGTCGACTCCGCTCCCCAAGCCTCAGCGCCAGCCACTCACTCTACTCCTGTGCCAGCAGCGCCTCCACTGCATTCTAGTCATTCTTAAAACTTGGTTTCAAAAACTCTCCAGACTTTCTCACAGTCACCTGCTGTCCTGGGGTCTTAGAGCATTATGTTCATAACTGCCTAATGGCCATTCATACTTTAATAGTTTAAAACCTTTCCGCTTCTCTCTGGACCATTCATTCATCAAATATTTATTGAACAATACTTAGATAACAGGCCCTGTTCCTGTGGACAGGTCAAGACTAAGTTCTCATGTAATTTATGTGGACGATAAATAAGAAAATAAGAATACCAGATGGTGGCGAGTGAATGCTACCTAGGCAATGTCGAGTATGATTAGCTGTTGACGATTGTTCCGTCAGGGAAGGCTTTTCTGAAGTACCTTTAAGCTATGAATCTGAAAGCGCCTAAGTGACAGAGGGAAAGAGCTGCAGGTCTCGGGGCCAGCTGGAGAAAGGGCCCCGAGGTCCGAGTAAGCTAGTGTGGCTGGAACCACTGAGGGGCAGGAAGGTGTGTTCAGACGAAGTCCCGGAGGTTGTCACACGTGGCTGTGTACAAAGGCCGACGCGGCCACGTGGAGTAGAAGGTCGGAGGGCAAGCGATGCAGGCGAAGATCCCCATCGCGCGAGTGAGTTCTCCGCCAGCACTCGGCACCCTAAACGGGCTTTCCCCTCCTAACTTCTCACACCAGCCCTTCTTTCTCCGGCGGCGGCCAGCGGCGACAGAACACCTTGCAGCTGTTGACCGCAGAACGACGTGATACAGGAATCCGGAAAGAGGCAGTCACGCAGAGGCCGAGCCGAGGTACCAGAAACGAGTGCAGACGGCACAAATTGGCGGACAATGCGCGAAGACTTACTGGTCGGAGGGCCAAGCCCGCGCCCCAACCCCCGCGCGAGGACTGCGCATGCGTGTGCGCGCGCCCTCGTCGGTTAGGGCGCTGGTCCGAGAAGGGGCGGGGCCGGACGGCGGCGCCGGAAGAAGGTTGGCTGGGCGGGGCCGGGGGGGAGGTGGTGGCGGCTGCGCGCGCGCGCGCGGGTGCGAACGGGGAACGCCGCGAGGGCCGGGGCAGGCCAGGCGGTGGGGACCACGGACGGCGACTATGGCCGCGGCAGCGGGCGGCGGCGGTCCTGGGACGGCGGCGGGCTCCGCGGGTGCGGGAGGCGCGGCGGTGGCTGCGGGCTTGGCCGTTTATCGGCGGAAGGACGGGGGCCCGGCCAGCAAGTTTTGGGAGAGCCCGGAGACGGTATCCCAGCTGGATTCGGTGCGGGTTTGGCTTGGCAAGCACTACAAGAAGGTGGGTTCACGCGCCCGTGGGGGCCCGGAGGTCACGCGATGGGGGCCGGGGCGGCGACTGGCCTCGCGGGCCCCGGGCCTCCCCTCCCCCCTCGCGCCACGAGGGACAACAAAGGCCGGCACCCGGCTCGCCACGCCCCCGCGGTCTGTTCTCGGAGCCCGCGCGCTTCGGGCTCCACGGGGACCCTAGGGCCAGGCTCCCTGGGGCCCACGCATCCCGGGCGAAGCCCCTGCTTGCCCCAGTGCGCAGGAACAGTAGATTTCAGCAACCCGGAGGGTGTGAATCTTTGTCTTTTGTTGGATGCGTTAGGTGTGTGAACAATGGTTATTAAAAAATGTCTGAGCCAGCGTGGAAAAGCAGCTTCTTTTTGTTTGGATATTAGTCTTCCAAGTCAAGTGAGGTAACTAAGGTCCTCCTACCTGTTGTTGATATGCTAGAGAACGAATCTGGACAATTGTACTAACCGCAGGTTAGTTACTATATTGACTTACAGTGTTGCTGAGAACTAATATTAAAAACAGACAGTTTTTACTTTAGAGAACTTTAGGTTATGTATAGTGAGAGCACTAGACTTCATGTTCGCTGTACCTGTGTGTTTCTCAGGCCTTCCCTGAGAACTACGTTTATATATTTTTAGACCACCCCACTTCATATCATCTTTATTTTCTTTGCACACTTTTTTAAAACAATTTTTTTTCCATTTATCTGTTTGTCCTACCTTTAGAATATAAGTTCCGCAGAGTGAGTGATATTGAAAGAGTGACTTAACCTCTTAATTAAAACAAATGTTCACCTTCCCCTTGATGTAAATATTTAGGAATGTCTCCCTTAGAACGTGTAATGAAGCAGACTGCCAAAAATACTCCCTCTGCCCCCAAATTTCCGGAACACCTTTTTCAGTTCTGTACTTCCTCATTGGAGACCATAGCAGTGGGGCAAGAGTCTTGTCAGGCCTGTTCAGTACAGTGTGTCCCTGAGCATGATTGGTACTCATTGCCTCTCTGTTAGTAGTTGCTTAATAAACAGATGCTGAATGAATGAAAAGATAAAGCAGTCTAGGAATCTGCTCAGTTGGGGTGTGCAGTGCAGTGAAGCTGGTCAGTTTTTTGAAGTTGTTAGGCATGGGCAGGGATCTTGGGTTTTTTTTGACATCACACTGTGGTACTTCCAGAAATGACAATTTCTTATCTGAAGTTTTAGGAAGTGAGAGAATATAATTACAGTATATTTTTAGATGCTTTGGGTTTTTCCCCCTTTTCTGAAGTTTTAGAGTCACATTTGGGATTGTAAATTTTCCTCATCTACTTGGAAGTAGATGAGAATATTGCTCTCCCACATAGTGATAAACGTCACTCTTTTGTGCGTACTCACTAGGGCTTCTGGAAGTGGCTCAGGGAGTGGAATATATATTATGGATATATTGGTTCTTTTTTATCATGTGCCCTTCAGACAGTGCTTTGGCTCTAAAGTTCAGTCTGGCCTCCCCCATCCCCAGTTTTACTGAGATATAGTTAACTTATAATACTGTATTGCTTTATCAGTGTAGCCATAGCAAGAAAAATACCCAGGAGTGAGTAATGTTCCTTTAGGTTATCGCTTTGTGATTCCCAAAGGACTGTTGCTCAAATCACGTGTCAAGGAAAGGAAAAAGTATTTCCACCTCCCCAAACTCTGTGCGTCTGGCCCCAATTTTAAGAGGGCAGTTCCGTGAATAACCCTTCAGAGATTTGTTTGGGTGGCTGTGGAAGTGGCAGTGAGGCTTGCCTGAAGGCTTGCCCTGGAGTGGCGAGGCCAGTAGGTTAGGGTTGGCTCCGCATCCCTGAGTCTTAAAGACAAGGTCAAAGTTAGGTTTGACTTCTCAGGGTTTCTTTTTTGTAAGTTATCCTTTAAATTTTTTATTTATAGATTTTAGAGAGAAAAAACATCGATTTGTTGTTCCACTAACTTACGTTTTCCTATATGTGCCCTGAGCAGAGATGGACCCTCAACCTTGGTGTGTAAAGGCCACGCTTGAACCAGCTGGGCTGTCGGGCCTGGCGCTCAGGGTTTCTTAAAGCCAGAGTGTATTTCTTGGGGTTACTCAGATTCAGAACTGACCCTGTAGCCAAAACCCTGTCAGTTTCTGAGAGCTGCTTTTGTACACACTGATCCTGCACACATTGGTGGGTTTGAACTAAACTTTTTCTTATTGCATTTAATACTGCAATTTCAAATTGATAAATCTCAGCAACTATGTGAAATAAGCATGGCATTGGTAGTCCCCTTTTTATTGATGGGTCTCTCCACGCAGCCAGAGGGTAACCGAGCATCTACCATATCCGGGCATTTAAGACAAGACTCATTTAAATCCTCACAGCATTCCTGCATGATAGACATATTTACTTCACTTTACACATGAGAGGAACCTGAGGCTCCAGATTTAAGTAATTTCTCTGAGATTACCGCTAGAAGAGGCAGATTTTGCATTCACTGAATCCTGCCTTGCCTGGCTCCAAATCCCCCCACACCTACCCCACCCCCCTTTTTCTTCTCTACACCTGTCTCTCTTTAGGAACTCACACTTTGTGGAAAAGATAGGCGTAGACACCTACTTGTAAAACCCAGGTGATTGCAAATTAAAAGAGAACTTCCTTGTATTGTTTCTGTTTTCTAAATGCCCTTGGTAGGTGTTCAGTAAATATTTGTTCAGTGAATGCACAGATTAAACTAGTCTAGGAGCCTATTCATTTAGGCTTTGTAGATAAGTTTGGCTTAGCAAAACAGAAGAGAGAGTGCATGCCTCTTGACTGGGTTGAGCTTCAGCTAGGCCAGAGGGGTCCAGAGGAAGTGACCACTTTAGAGACCAGGCACCTGAAGCCCCGAGAGGTTAACGACGCTGCATTTTAGGTCTAGTAGCAGTGTGGAAGTTTGTTCTAGCTAAGTTCTTACCTTTGTATTGTCTACATGTCTTTCAACTTTTTTTTTTTTAAAGATTTTATTTATTTATTTTTAGACAGAAGGGGAATGGAGGGAGAAAGAGATGGGGAGAAACATCAATGTGTGGTTGCATCTCACGTGGCCCCCCTGGGGACTGGCCTGCAACCCAGGCATGTGCCCTGACTGGGAATTGAACCGGCGACCCTTTGGTTCGCAGCCCACGCTCAATCCACTGAGCTACACCAGCCAGGGTCAACTTAACTTTGATAAAGGCGAGAGCTGTATTTCTGTCCACAGTTTCTTAGTAGCTGTCCGGTTATAAAACTTCACTGATCTCACTTTGATTCCACTCACATACCTTGGAGGTGAGGTGTATCTGTAAGCCATTAACATTCCAGAAGTTTCTTCCCAAATTTCGGCTAATTCCTGATACAAGATTTCAGAATGATTTAGATTTAAGGATGATCACTAAAATAGACTGGATTATCTAAAAAGGAATTTAAATGGCCTTTACATAAATTATTTAACAGGTAAAGACAATTCTTTTTTTTATGGGACATTTGCTGCAATAGGATTGTTTAGGGACAAGTTAAACTTTATACTTTATTAATGTCATGGGGAATATAAAGCAGATTTATTGATAAAATTTTAAGCATATCTTCCTAACTTTCTTAACCAAAGTACTTTGAGACTAAAACACTCTTGTTGTCAAGTAAAACATGGTGTTGGAACTTTTTTTGATCAAAAGATAAAACACTTGATTGAAATAGTCTATATAATCATTAATTTCTTTTTTCATAATCAGGAGTCAGTACTTTGAAAGCTGTGAAGAACTTTTTGTGGCCCTGACTGGTGAGGCTCAGTTAGTTGGGCGGCGTCCTGCAAAGCTGAAGGTTGCTGGTTCCATTCCTGGTCAGGGCACGTGCCTGGGTTGTGGGTTTGGTCCCTGGTCAGGGCGTGTACAGGAGGCAACTGATAGGTGTTTCCCTCTCTCACATCGATGTTTCCCTCCCTCTCTTTATCCCTCTCTCTAAAAATAAATCTTTTTAAAAAAAGAACGAAGCAGGCTGACTGTGGATATATGGCAGAAGTACCACAGCCCCCTCAAATTTCTGCAGTCCATCTCTAAGGACTGTCTCATTTGAATCCAACAGCAGCCCTGTGGGAGACAGTCTTACTCCCCACTTACAGATGAAAAGTTAAACCTTGGAAATCAAGTGATCTGTTCAAGGACACCACCGGTTAGCGACTGAGAGTATTGAATCATGTCTTTCAACCGAATGTAATGCTCATTCCACTGTCCCGTACTGGTACAACCAACTTCATTTTCGCTGCTGCCAAAGATATATCCCATAGAACAGTGATTTTTAACTTTTTTTCATCTCATGGCACGCATAAACTAATTACTAAAATTCTGACTCTGGCTGGTGTAGCTCAGTGGATTGAGCACAGGCCTGCAAACCAAAGGGTTGCCGGTTCAATTCCCAGTCAGGGTACATGCCTGGGTTGCATGCCAGGTTCCCAGTGAGGGCCATGTGAGAGGCAACCACACATTGCTGTTTCTCTCTCTCTCCCCCTCCCTCCCTCCCTTCCCCTTTCTCTAAAAATAAAAATAAAATCTTTAAAAAAAATTGTATTTTAAAATATCTAAGGTAATAATTTTCATTGGGCTTTGAATTTTAAAAAATTTAGTTTTTTTTTTGTGAAACTGAAGAGAGTATCAGTGTTTCTGAAACTAATAGGTTTGTTCACAGGAAACCTTTCTCATTCTACACCTTTTCTCGTACACTGAATGGAACATGTACGGTAGTGAAGTTTGCAATGTCTGCAAAGATACACGTGTATGTATCTCAAGGATCAAAGATGACTTTTTGTCTGGAGGGTTTATTTGTCTTCAGTTGAACAGCCTTCCTCCACGTTGCTGCCTTTTTTAGTTTTAGGAGTTGGCATTACTTCGTTATCTACAACTATCTGAAAAAGTTACAGTTATTAATTTTTCATATTACTTTACCGTATGCAAAAAAAAAACCCTGCAGTATTTTTTAAATGACCCCTTTCAGAATCCCGCACTTAATAAAGGTGGCAAAGTTATCCTGTGGGTAAGTCCAAAAGTCATTCTTCGCTTTGGGCCACGCAGAAACAGGCAGCAGGTGGGATTTTACCAACTTTTTGTTGAGAAGATTGCATGTAAAATATTTCAACAAAATACGGGCCAGCCTTCAGCAAAGGTGACTGCACACTGGCTGCTGCGTTTAGAGGCGAAAGCCAGTGCACCGAACAGACGAAGACTTGAGGAGGTGTGAAGCTTTAGGAAGAACTGTGGTGTGTGATACGCTCTCTTTGGCAGTAGCACAAAGCGAGAGCCATTCAGCTTCATGTGTAGTAACGGCAGACTGGGAAGCCGATATTTTGCCATATATAAATAACTTAAAAAGTATTTATTGTGGCCATGGCTGGCGTAGCTCAGTGGATTGAGCGCGGGCTGGGAACCAAAGGGTCCCGGTTCGATTCCCAGTCAGGGCCCATGCCTGGGTTGCAGGCTAGGTCCCCAATGAGGGCCATGTGAGAGGCAACCACACACTGATGTTTCTCTCCCTCTCTGTCTCCCTCCCTTCCCCTCTCTCTAAAAATAAATAAAATATAAAAAAAATACAACTGTTTAAAAAATAATAATAAAAAAAGTATTTATTGTGATAGAAGCTTAACACATTAATCTGGCAGTGTTGGGTGGTTCTGGGAAAGAGGGTTGCTCCAGGAAGAAAAATTTAGTGTTTTTCTTGTCTTTTGTGAAACTGGAGAAAGTACAGATATTTTTCCTGTTCAGAATTGGAGGTTTTAAAAAAATTAATATTGGTTTCTTACAGTGATACTGAATATTTAATACCAAAATCAACGTTTACATTTAATTTAACTCCTTAATTCACGCTTTCTCTGTCATGTTACCCGTTATCTTTCTTTGCTGTAAAGCAAGGTTGCTGTCTGCCACTGGTTTGGCCTTTTGACATTCTCGTACTCTGCTTGGATAACTTTTCACATATATTGTTTTCAAACAATTTTTTTATTGTGGTAAAAACCATAAATTTACCATCTTAGTTAACAATTTCGAGTGCTCATGTGTGTATTTTTTTTTTTTTTTTTAAGATTTTATTTATTTATTTTTAGAGAGAGGAGAAGGGAGGGAGACAGAGAGGGACAGAAACAGCAATGTATGGTTGCCTCTCACATGGCCCTCACTGGGGGCCTGGCCCGCAACCCAGGCATGTGCCCTGACTGGGAATTGAACCGGGATCGTCTGGTTCCCAGCCCGCGCTCAATCCACTGAGCTACACCAGCCAGGGCTCATGTGTGTATTTTTTTGATGCATAAAGACAACCACTTTTTTATGCTGAAAACTTAATGCCATAAAACAACTATTTTATCATGCTTAAAGTTCAGTGTGTCAGGAATTGGAAAGGGCATAGTGGGGACAGTGGTCTCTGCTCAGTGATGTCTGGGTCCTCAGCTGGGGAGACTTGATGATTGGGTGACAGGGCAGCCATGGGCCAGAATGATCTGGAACCATTTTTACTAACATGTCTGGTGGTTGTGTTGTCCGTCTTCTGGGACATCAGCGAGGGCTCGTGGGCATGGCATCTCCACGTCAGCTGGGCTTCCTCAGAGTGTGGGGGGTCCGGGTGATTGCACTCCTTCCTTACAGTTCAGGGCTCCGAAGGTGAGTGTCCCCAGAGAACTGCGTGGAAGCCGTATGGCCTTCCTTGACTTATTTTCAGAAGTCACATAGCATCACTTCTGCACCCTGTTGGTGACAGGTGAGTCACTACGGATGGTGCTGATTCAGTAGAAGAGTGCAGGGACCCCACCGCGTGGTGAAAGCAGTGTCAAAGAGTGTGTGGACCTGCTTTAAAACCATAGTTTGCGCTCAAATGTGCTGGCCAGTGGGCCTCGTCCCATTGTAGCTCAGACTCCAGTTTGAGGTCCAGCATCTCACCGTCTAAGGTCCAGGTGAGGTGTGCTGGGTTGGATCTCTTAGGCGCGTTATTTGTCGTTCTGAAGATCTGTTAACTAAAGAGATTGTTGTCTGTTCTCCCCGCCACCCCTGGTATTTGTTTTTGTAAACTCCTTTACAGCAGATTGCATATCTCAGGCATTTATAGTAAATCTGCCCCCATTACAGGGCTTAGCAGGTACGAGGAAGGAAGGTAATGTTCTCCCATATGATTGTCCTTGTCTTTGAGCCCTTGCCTTTATCTTGCAGTATGTCCATGCGGATGCGCCCACCAATAAAACCCTGGCGGGGCTGGTGGTGCAGCTTCTCCAGTTCCAGGAAGATACCTTTGGGAAGCACGTCACCAACCCGGCCTTCACCAAGCTCCCTGTAAGTACATCACCTGTTAGCTATGGACTTTTTTTTTTTTAAGATTTTTTAAAATTTATTTTTAGACAGAGGGGAAGGGAGGGAGGAGAGGGACAGAAACATCAATGTGTGGTTGCCTCTCATGTGGCCCCCACTGGGGATCTGGCCCACAACCCAGGCATGGGCCCTGACTGGGAATCGAACTGGCGACCCTTTGGTTCGCAGCCCACGCTCAATCCACTGAGCTACACCAGCCAGGGACTAATTTTTTTTTTAATATTTATTTTATTTTTAGACAGAGGGGGAGGGAGAGAGAGAAACATGAATATGTGGTTGCTTCTTGCTTGCCCCATACTGGGGACCTGGCACACAACCCAGGCAGGTGCCCTGACTGGGAATTGAACCTGTGACCCTTTGCTTCGCAGTCTGGCGCTCAATCCACTGAGCCACACCATCCGGGACTATTTTTATGTTTTTTCTTAACTTTAAAAAAAAACCTTTTTTTTTCTCTATTCCCATCACTTCTCTCCAGTTTTACTGAGGCATGATTGATACACAACAAATAATACATATTTAAAATACAATGAATTCAGGGTAATGAACATTTTGACTATTCCCAAAAGTACCCTGTAATCCAGCTCCCTTCCACCCCTGTCCCCTGGCAACCATTGACACTGCAGATTTTACAGTTTCAGGAAATTTGTGTAAACGGGATCACAGTAGTCCAGCCTTGTTTTGCCTCGCTGCTTTTACTCCGCATCCTGATTCTGAGGCGCGTGTCGTCTGTGTTGTTCCGTGTGTCAGCGGTTTGTGCCCCTCTGTGGTGGAGTGGCGTTCCAGGTGCGGACAAGCCACCCCTCACTGTGTGGTGGGAACTTGGGTGTTTTTCAGCTTTACAGTAAAGCTGCCATTGGCGTTAACATACCAGTCTTTCTGCGGACGTGGTTCCTGCTGAGTGAATACCTAGGGGTGGAATGTTTGGGTGGTAGAGTTGGTAACATTTAACTTTTTAAGAAATTGCTGAAGTGTCTCTAGAGTTTTATATCATTTTATGTACCATCTAGCAGTGCAGGAGAGTCCCAGTCCTTTTGCATTCTCAACACTTGGTGTGATTAGCCTGTACAATGTTACCCATCCTGATGGTTATGTAATGGAACCGCATCCCACTTTTAATTTGCAGTTTTATAATGACTGAGATATTAAACATATCCATGTGGTTATTGACCGTTTGTACATCATCTTTTGTGAGTTGCCTATTCAAATAATTGGTCCCCAAGACCACCCCACATTCAGAGATTCGCCCGCGACTCGGGCTCAGCATACAGTTGCACTCAGGACAGGTGTGTGGCAGCTGTGTGGTGCTCACGCGATGTGATTGGATCGAAGGGAGGGAGATGCAGGTGTGGTCTGGGGGGCTCCATGCCGCTCTCTGCCCTCCCTGCACAAGACGGGTCACACGGTGAAGATGTGGTGGCATGTACATAGTGTCGCTGCCTGGGGAAGTCCGTCAGACTCTCACCCCAGGCTTTTGTGGGGAGCTGGTCCGTTTTGCCCAGTGCACCTGAAAATTTCAGACTCCTGGAAAGAAAGCAGGAACTCTTCATAAAGCACAGTGTTTGCACAAATAGTCTGGACACAGTGACCACCCTTCTATCTGTTAACTTTTGATTGGGAATACTCGGAGGGTCAGATTCCCAAATGCCAGCCAAGGCCACATTGGCAGGCAGGCCTTACTGAGGATATTAATCTCAGGCCGGCTGTGTTCATTCTTTCCTGCACAGTTTTTTTTTTTTTAATAAAATTTAAAAATTCTTTAAAAAAAGAAAAAGATTTTATTTTTAGAGGGGAAGGGAGGGAGAAAGATAGGGAGACAGACATTGATTGGCTGCTCTTATACAACCCCAACTAGAGACCTGGCCCAAAACCCAGGCATGTGCCCTGACCGGGGTCCAACTGGCTTCAGTTTGCAGGATGACGCCCAACCCACTCAGTTACACAAGTCAGGGCAGATGTTCTCTTTATGATTTTCTTGTTAAAAGGGTATGTATTTTTAATGTGTTGATTTTAGAGAGAGAAAGGGAAAGATTGTTGTTCCACTTATTTACGCATTCGTTGGTTGATTCTTGAATGTGCCCTGAGCAGGGATTGAACCCCTAACCTTGCGGTATCCAGATGATGCTCTCACCACCTGAGCTACCCAGCCAGGGCTTATGATTTTCTCGAAACATTTTCTTTTTTTTTTTAAAGATTTTATTTATTTATTTTTAGAGAGAGGAGAAGGGAGGGAGACAGAGAGGGAGAGAAACAGCAATGTATGGTTGCCTCTCACATGGCCCTCACAGGGGACCCGGCCCGCAACCCAGGCATGTGCCCCGACCGGGAATCGAACCGGGACCGTCTGGTTCCCAGCCCACGCTCAATCCACTGAGCTATACCAGCCAGGGCTTGAAACATTTTCTTTACTCTAGTTGACTCTATTGTTAAGAATAGGATATATAACGCATATACAAAATATGTGTTAATTGACCGTTTATGTTTTTGGCAAGGCTCCTGTCAACATTAGGCCAGTAGTAGTTTAGTTTTGGGAGAAGTAAAGCTAGTATGCAGATTTAACTGTGCTGAGTGGGGAGGGGGGTTGGTGCCCCTAACCCATGCACTGTTCAAAGGTCACCTGTATTATAATTTCTCTTACTAATAAAATCGTAAACTATGTCTAGAAAGCACTGTTTTAAGCTCTAAAGCAGTTAACATACACAAAGAAACTTGTGAATTACTTGACTGTCATCATACTCGTGAGGTCAGAGGGTTCTGGAATTGAGTGTTTTTTCCCCTGCAAATTGTTTTCCGGGTGTGAAGGTGACCGAATCCCTGTGAACGTCGTTTCTCAGGCACACTCAGTTTCTGCGCCATTGTTCATGCCTCACCTCCGCTGATGCAGAGGCCGGAACGTGGCATCGTGTGCGTGTGTCCGCACGCGCATGTCCGCATTCGCCCCCGCACCGAACACCACCCTCTCCATCTGACCACTGCTGGCACTACTGTCTCGTCGTTAATTAGTACGTCAGAAACACAAGGACACTGGCCCAAATTTGAAGCAGTTTTAAGCTTTGCACTTACACGTAACTTTTCTAGGTTTTGTTCTGCTCAGCAGAATCTTAGGTGGGCTATAAATAGCATGAGATCACTTACGTACATCCAGAATAGGATTAGATTGAATTTCCAGTTTGGCTGCCAGAGATAGAACAGCTTATCAAAAGCATTGTGGTCACACAGCCGGGAATAGCAGCGGCCTGTGGGAGCTGTCCCTGGCCCCCGGAGTCTAACTGGGGTGTGCAGCTGCTGAGGTCGCAGCCAGGACGGGGTCTCGCAGGCTCTGGAAGGCGCTGGTTTTGGTGCCCTGTTGTCCTTGTGTTCTTTAGTTTTTTAAATTTTATTCAAGAGGAATTTACCCATACCAGTCTGTGCTTCTGCTTCAGAGAGTGTTTAAGAACGAGCGGGGTCTGGTGTCAGAGCAAGGCCTCTGGTGGGGGTGATGGGGTGAGGGTTGCGTGAGGAAATACAGTCAGGGCCCAGGGGGTGTCCCTGAGGGGTCTCTTGTCTGCCTTCAGCTCATTATCCCCCGGCTCTGGCCTGTACTTTTTTTTAAAATCTGGGTGGTTCTGATACTGAGCTTGTCCTGAGGATCAGAATCCCAAATCCATTTTTAAGCAAGCTCTAAGAATCCTTGAGGTGTGGTGAGTGTCCCCCTTTGGTTTTCATTCTCCCCATCTTTAGGAATGCTTTTTTTGTTGTAATGTGTTACTGGAGCCGGTGCCCACCACGGGGCACGAACCTCTCTCGTTTGTTCAGATCTTCCCACTGGAAAATCGAAGGCCTCCGTTTTCTACTTTTTCATTCATCACTTGTCCCTTTAGTGGTTGAGAGAAATTAGTCTTAAGCATATATGTGTAACGATTTAATTTCTCAAATTTAATATCTGTCCAGCCTGGCTGGTGTAGCTCAGTGGATTGAGCGTGGGCTGGGAACCAAAGGGTCCTGGTTTGATTCCCAGTCAGGGCATATGGCTGGGTTGCAGGCCAGGTCCCCGTGAGGGCCATGTGAGAGACAAACACACATTGATGTTTCTCTCCCTCTCCTCCTCCCTCCCTTCTCCTCTCTCTAAAAATAAATTAAGAAAAAAAATTTAATATCTGTCCAAAAATTGACCTTAATCTTAAACTGTATATACAGATGTTTTATTGTTCTGGTCTACTCAGTGTGTATTTCTCAGCATAGCTCTGACTTCTTAAATATTTTAGTACACTTGAACTGTTGAGAACATTTTTATTGATTACCTGCCTTAGGCACTCTGCTGAATACTAGTGTAAGAGATTTGAATGAGACACTGTTCTGTCCTCAAGGAGTTCATGTTACAGATAAACCAACAAAGCAGTCACTTGAGCGCTGTGCTGTGAGTGGAGTGTGCGTGTGCAGTAGTGATGTGCTTATGTGGTTTCAGAGAACGTTTCAGACTGACCGCTCGGGGTTCCGGGAAGGCTCCGTGGGAGAACTAGGTCTCATTCTATCCTAGGAGGTACCTACCTAGCAAACTATTCTGATTTCAGATGCAAATGCTACAGAGTTGTAGACTGCATTTTCTCAAGTTGGCAATAACAATTGCATCCATGTATATTTGTTTAGGAATACGTAATGCAGGGTTTGTGATGTCCTGGGCATAGCACTGGGCAGAATAAATTAGGGACTCAGAACCCATGTATTTGAAAAACAACAGGATAACCAGACTGATTTAGTAGGCTTGTCAGCTTAATTTGGAAGAGCTCATCTTTTTTTAAAAAAAAATTTTTTTTAATTTATTTTTAAAGGGGAAGGGAAGGAGAGAGGGAGAGAAGCGTCAATGTGTGGTTGCCTCTTGCGCGCCCCCTACTGGGGGCACAACTTGGCTCACAACTCAGGTGTGTGCCCTGACTGGGAATCAAACTGGTGACCCTTTGGTTCGCAGCCCTCGCGCACTCAATCCACTGAGCTACACCAGCCAGGGCTCGATAAATTTTTTTTTTTTTAAGATTTTATTTGTTTGTTTTTAGAGAGTGGGAAGGAGGGAGAAGTAGAAAAACATCAATGTGTGGTCACCTCTCTCATGCCCCCCTGCCTGGGATCTGGCCCACAACCCAGGCATGGGCCCTGACTAGGAATTGAGCCAGCGACCCCCTGGCTCGTAGGTCAGCACTCAGTCCACTGAGCCACACCAGCCAGGGCGATAAGTTTTTTTTTAATGCATGCTGATAACACCAGTTGTCACAATACATTCTAACAAAATTATTTTGAATGAGGTTAAAGACAACTAAGTGCTACTAGAGCTATTGTACGGGAAAAACTAAATGAACTTTTTGGCCAACTCAATATTTTGTCAGAGTAGTTTTCAAAGAAAAAAACGCATGATGTATTTCTAATACTTCATCTTTTAGCCCATTTGATGATGGGCTCATAATTAAATTTTCCTTCCATAATGTGGAAATCATTCAGCACTTGATTTATTTGCGGTTTTATGATTACTTGATTTTAATTATAATCCATGAAGTGCATATCTTTTAAGTTGTGCAGATTTTAGCTATTTGTTTTTATATAGTTAAATATAGCACTACAGTGTTTCAGTGGTCATTAAAATATAATAAAAATCAGTTACAATTTATGATAATTTAAAGTTAGGAGCCTGCTTGGTGTGGTTCGGTAGGTTCAGCGCTGGCCTGTGAACTGCAAGGTCACTGGTTCGATTCCTAGTCAAGGCACATGCCTGGGTTGCGTGCCAGGTCCCCAGTCTGGGGCACGTGAGAGGCAACTGATGGATGTTTCTCTCCCTTTCTTTCTCCTTCCTTTCTCCTCTTTCTAAAAAAATAAATAAAATCTTAAAAAAATAAACTCAGGAAACCAAATTAGAAAAAATTTAATGTGTACTAATATTTCTTGTTCTATAGGAAAACCATATTGTTGGAAATGGTCTGTTACTGGAATTTTATGTTTTAAAAATCAAATTTTATACTTACCAGTGGAGTTTGTTATATATCAATATTTTGTCTATTAGTGTTTCCTTTTGAAATATTTTTGATGAATCTTTTGTAAATCTTGTTTTTTTACGGATTTTACTTAAAGAGTAATATGTTAATTGAACTTGGAAAGAAATTTTTTTAATCCATTTTTTGGAAAAATTTCTTTATACCTCATTTGTTCCAGAAAGTACTTAAGGAGTTATTTATGTCTTTGAGTTTGTAGCTTAGAGTTCAGAAATAAGTAATTTTGTCAAAACTTTTATTTTTCTCATGTGTAACTTGTATCATTTTTAGGCAAAATGTTTCATGGATTTCAAAGCTGGAGGCACCTTGTGTCACGTTCTTGGGGCTGCTTACAAGTATAAAAATGAACAGGGATGGTAAGTTTTAATTTATTTACTTGTTTTGAGTTAATACGGAAGTTATTTTATGTTGAATCCTGTTCCTTCTTTGTATGGTGTTAGAAAATTCTATAAGTACATTATGATTAACATGCAAATTAGGTTGTCTTTTGTTTAGAGCCCAATTTACTTTGTGCCTACATCCAAGAAAAATATCAAACAGCTGTTGCGTTTCTGAAGCACGTTATTTCTCATACGTGGTTGTATATGGACAAGAGATGAGTGTGCATTGTTAGCAAATTAGAAGGCAAGCTCACTGTGAAATGCATGTATATTATGAACTTACAATGTGCTGAAAGGTAGGAGTTTAATGTTCTGTTGAGCTAGACCTTCAGAATGCGAGCCATCCAGTCGGCCTCCTCGGGATAGCGAGAAAGGGGTCTGGTTCAGAGGGGCCCAGATTCTTGCCAGGACAGTGCTAGAGCCAGGAGGAGAATCCCTGCTCTTGTTTGCTTCTCCCTTCACTCCTCCTTTCTTTCCCTCCTCCCTCCCACTCTGTGGCAGTAGCTTTCGAACTTTAGGAGTCACTTGGAGTCCTTATTAAAAATACAGATTACCAGGCTTCGCGGACAGATTGTCAGCTACTGAGAATCGGCGTTTTCAAAAAGCACTCTAGCCCCGACTGGTGTGGCTCAGTGGATTGAGCGCGGGCTGCGAACCAAACGGTCGCTGGTTCAATTCCCAGTCAGGGCACATGGCTGGGTTGCAGGCCAGGTCCCTGGGGGGCCACGTGAGAGGCACCCACACATTGATGTTTCTCCCCATCTCTTTCTCCCTCCACTCCCTTCTGTCTAAAAATAATAAAATAAAAAAAAAAAAAGTGCTCTAAGTGGTCCTTAGGCGTCACTTTGGAGACACGTCGGTCAGTCTGGTTGTCACTCTAGCACAAAGGTGGTTTAGGTAGTTTAACCTGGGGAGAATTAGTCATTCTGGTAGAATATTTAAAACATTTCTTCTGCTAGTCCTCCGGCTTTTTAATTTAAAAATATAATACAGCAAGGAGCCAAACCAATCTATTTCCGAAGATGCACACCTCATCATGGAGTATAGTTTTTGATCTGCTTAATAGACCTCCCTCCTCTCATGTCCTGCCTGTTTCCAGGCTCCGATTATCTCCAGGCTGCAGGTCCCCCCACCCCCGGCAGTACTAGACCGCCTTTCTGGCGATGGTCTGCAGGCTTTCCTAGCTTGCCTCCTGCACGAAAGCCCCTTCCTGTCGAGGCTCACTGTGGTCATTTCCCATACAGAGGTCCTTCTCTTGTTTTTTTTTTTAAGATTTTATTTATTTTTAGAAGGGAAGGGAGGGAGAGAGAGAGGGAGAGAAACATCAATATGTGGTTGCCTCTCACGTGGCCCCCACTGGGGACCTGGCCTGCAACCCAGGCATGTGCCCTGACTGGGAATCGAACTGGCGACCCTTTGGTTCCCAGCCCGCGCTCAATCCACTGAGCTACACCAGCCTGGCAGAGGTCCTTCTCTAGTGTTGCCTGCTCTTGGCCTTGCCCCAGCTCAGGGCATTTTTGTTTTGCCTTTTAGAAGATTGCTTTCCAAGCCCTTCACACCACTTTCTGAGGAGTTAAGCTTATTCTCAGGGCTCTGTAGTTGATTATTTTTATTTAGACTCTATTTCCTATATGTAGCTAAGGATGCAAAGAGAACATCGCTAAATATATTTACAAGAGGCTGCAAAATTGGAGCAATAATACAGTTGTTGAGGGCCCTTTTGACAGACAGTAGGTATCACTTTTCATTGAAAGGTTGCTGCAAAACCTTGCCCAGCAGATGGCAGAGGAGAGCAAAGCAGAAGACTCGTCCTGAGTAAGCTGTCAGTGGAGAGCTCGAGTTTAGTCCCAGGGGTGCTGGGACGGCGCTCACGCAGCGGAGCCACGGCCAGGGCTGCCGTCGTGTGTTTCTAACTCGGTAGCTTCGTCTGTAAATATCTCACTGTGTGTTTATTTCCAAAGAGGATTTTTAAGATGTAATAGTGCCATTACTGCAGCTGAGAAAATTATCGGTAATTTACAAATATTATTGAATATCCTCTCAGTGTGCGAGTTTCCCGGACTCTCTCATGAATGGTTTCAGTGTTGTCAGCGTCAGTGCTCAGCCAGGATTGTACCTTGCATCTGGTTGATAGGAACCTTCGGTCTCTACGCAAATTTAGAGTTTTCCTTCTCATTCTCTCTTCCTTCTCTTCCTTGCTAGTCATTTTTACAGTGCCGGCTGCCTTTGAGAATTGTCTCTGTTTTCAGCTGATTTGCTGTTATGCCCACAGGATGTTGTCTAACGTAGTGCAGTAAAGTGGTCAGGTCCGAAGGCTGAGCTGGACTCAGGTTCAGGCTTGTTTTCGGTGTTGTTCTGGGTTTGGCGCCAGCACTGGGCAGCGGCGCTGTTCGTTCTGCACGGGTTCGGCCCGACGGTGCGCGCGGCAGGAGCCCGACGCCTGCCTCTGTCGGCCGGCCTGTGGTCCCGTTGGTCCTGTATGCGTGCTTTCCCCTGCAGTCACGGAGCCTGTCCGCGGCGTCGCGTGCACTCTGAGTGCCGACCTCGCGCACTGCCGTGTCTCCGTCGGGCAGTGAGTCGTGTCGGGCGTCTGTCTGTCTGTGGCGGGTGGCCCTCGGTGCGCAGCGCCTCCCGTCACCCTCCCATCGCCGCTCTGTCCCGTGGGGTGTTCCGATTCGGCAAAACCAGACGGCAGACGTCGTTGTGTAGGTGCAGGTCCTTATTGTTACTTAGGTTATTTCGTATTGAACTCTGTGATTCCTTCTTCATTTATTAGCTGGTGTATTTTTCTGAAGAGAAACTTTATTAACAGTTGGAAAGGCAGAATAAATTCTTGATTTTTTTCTCTATTAACAGATTTATTTAGCTTTTAATATTCACGTCAATCCAAGCTGCCCTATTCAAATTTCTGTAATGACCGCTTTCAAAGTGTCCCGCAGATCTGTAGGAGAGATGACTCCCTTCAGCCCCATTATCCGTGTCGGTTATTTAGGGAGCTGTTTCTCTGAACAATGAGCAAACTGTGTGAGCAGTTCTGTAAGCGGTGCATTTATGGACGTAGCTCTTCTGTTATCAGAGGTCAGCGGAAGAGTGACCTCGTGTTTCGGAAGGGAGGTTTTAATTGTGCCGGAAGAATGGAAAGCTGTCAGCTGTCAGAGGGCGTTCCCGTTAGTCAGCTGGTCATCTGTGGTCCTGCCAGTGGGGGGGACTGTGCCGGAAGTCTCACCTGCCCCTCCGTCCTCAGAAGGGGTTGGGGGAGGAGCATCCTTGGAAGCCGGAAGAATGGGATTGAAGGAAGGGTTCTGTGCACCAGCGTTAAGTCGCCATGGTTCACTGGGACTGTCCCAGGTTTGGTCTAGTCTGTAAGTGCCATTTTTAAAACTGGAGCTCGTTCTATTTTAAATAACTTATGTCTGTGCTTTAGTGGACACTTTGTTTAATTTTTTAATTGGAATTATTTTGGGAAGCATTTCAATCTTAGCTCATTAATGAAAAAGTCATAATAAATATTACAACTCAGTCATCATAAATACTAATTTATTGAGTGGTTTGCTTTATGAAGACACATATTTCTAGTAGTCACTAAGGCTGCTTAGGAACAACCGTGACGCCCTGGCCCTTGTCCTCGAGGACCTAACGAGCTCACGCACCAGCGCGGTGAGTGTGCGGTGGGGCTGCAGCAGCAGCGCGCACAGTGTGTGTGTTGGGGCCTGAAGGGAGACAGCAGTCGCTGCGTAGAGGAGGTGCCTCGTGGACCGATTCTGCACGGGACAGTGTCA
This sequence comes from Micronycteris hirsuta, assembly GCA_004026765.1. NCBI lineage: Eukaryota > Metazoa > Chordata > Mammalia > Chiroptera > Phyllostomidae > Micronycteris > Micronycteris hirsuta. The sequence goes on from PVJI01008583.1 coordinate 65,834, forward strand.
CCCGCTGAGTGGGGGGTGGCATCCCAGAGAGTTTGCAAAGAGAGGTTGGCGGTGTGGGGAGCGTGTCCAGGGTAAAGCCTGCGCGTTCAGAGCGTGTGCTCAGGATGCAGACCACCTCTTCTCAGCAGTGTGTGGTGGCAGTGACAACTCTCGATGACATGTATTGACCAGTTACTGACAGCATAAATGCTCTGCTAAGCTCTTAATGTATATTTCTCATCTAGCCTCCACAAATTCCACAGTGGGCCAGTGTCTCATGAAGAAGTCGATTCTTGGATTAGAAAGCCACTCAACTCTTCGTAAATGAAAATTGGGTCAGGGTTAGGGCCCAGTGCAGCTCCACTCCACACTCTCAGTCCCTAAGCTGTACTTCTCCCCCGGGAATTAAAATAGAACAAAAGCAGAGTAAATGTTGAACAAAAAATATGGAGAGCCCTGGCCGGTGGTCAGTTGTTTGTACCATCGTCCTGGACACCAAAACTGTTGTGGGCTCGGTCCTGGGTGGCGGCACGTCTGGGAGGCAGCCAATCAGTGTTTCTCTCTCACACCTCCCCCACCCCCACCAAATCAATAAAAACCTCTCCTTGGCTGAGGATTAAAAAAATACTTAGAAAAATGCATTCAAATATATAAATATATAACCATATGAAAACAACGAATAATAGGTGAAGACAGCACCAAAACGTTACACTTGGGTACTTGTGGAAACAGACATTGGGGAGAGATTTCAAGAAAAGGTAAAAAGATGAATTTCACCACATGTAGGACAATAGCAATCTCAAAGAGAATAGACACTGTTGCGTTTGAACAAATGACTGTTAGGTATCTACGAAGTTGATAGACTGCTTCTACTCGAACAATGGTATAGTAGTTTACTGCCTTCGGATAGGTGGACTGCTTTTTGTATGATGTAAAACATCTTAGATTTAAGGGAAACGGGATACTTCATGGAGTAGATACTTCATTTTGACTGGAGTGAATCTTAATGTCTTAAAATGTAGTCTTTCAGGAGTTGATATTGCTTCCTTTTTACTATTGAGAGAATACCCTTTAATTTCCAAATCTGTCCAACTCGTTTGCATTGAATGCTACAGCCAAGTTCACCTTTGTTTAAGGTGGGAGACACATTAATTGTTTTTTGTCTTTTAGGCGGAGGTTTGATCTACAGAATCCATCCCGAATGGATCGTAATGTTGAGATGTTTATGAATATTGAAAAAACATTGGTGCAGGTAAATGAAAGTTAAATTGTTACACATTTTCTCTTTGGATATACTTTCAGTCCTAAGAAAATTTTTCTGAAGACCATTGTTCCATTAGTTTTATGGGTTTTGGAAGGATTAGAGGCAAAAAGAATGACTAAAACTGGTGATTTATAAAATGTTGCCCTTAAACTTTTTTTAAAGATTTTTATTTATTTATTTTTAGAGCGAGAGGGAGGGAGGGCGAAAGAGAGGGAGACATTGATGTGTGAGAGAAACATCCATCGGTCGCCTCTCGTGGGGAACTGGGCACCTGGCTGACAACCCAGGCGTGTGCCCTGACCAGGGGGGAGTCGAACCTGCTGACTTTCGGTTCACAGGCCAGCGCTCAGTTCACTGAGCCATGCCAGCCGGGGCACTGACCTTAAACTTCTGGTGAAATGATCTGTGACATTTTTCTTTATTAATTTCACCAAACCCATGATTTGAATCTCTTTTATATTTAATATAAATACTGTCTCATCCTACTAGTTGCTTGTTTATATGGTGAGTTTTTTGGGATTTGTTTTATGGTTGTGCCATAAATATAGATCTTATTTCCCCAATTATAACCTAGAGGAGAGAACACTAAATTTTCTTCTTCTCTTTCCTAGTATTGATATTTTTGTTGATTGGTAATTTATACTGATCATTGAATTAACCTTCCTGGGGTGTGGCAGCTAACAAAAGTTTAGGTATTTTCATTAACTTAATGCCTAAAACTCGTCTCATGGACTGTTAGCTAGAGAAATAATGGAGCGTTTTTGTTTGTTGATTTTTGGTGATGGCTCGGGGGGTTAATATGCATTTAATCACTGCTATATGTAGGACCAAAAATGGGGGGAAAGGAGCTATAATCCACAGTCTTTATATTTTAAGTAATTTACATCAGGAGCCAAAATGAGTGCACACCTCCCCCAAGCCAACAAAAGATGTAGGTGAAAATACTACAACAAACTGTTATAGTGAGTTCAGGTAAAATTGACTAGGGGATTAATATGTCCATTTGGTACCTTAATGAAAAAGATGATTAAAAAATTTTTTTTAATTTATGTTTTTCCATCAGCATTTATCCCCCCCACACCTCTTTCACCTTTACCTACCCTTCTCCCCACTGTGATGATTTCCAGGTCATATTCTCAGCATTTTATCCAGATGTGCCTGGCTGCAGAGAAGAACTTTGGAGATGTCATTCGCCTTCTGAACACCTAAGTTTTATATTGACAAGAAGACTTTTACATTCTTTTACATACCGACGCACATCTTCCCATTTTAAACGGTTATAGATTTGAGTGCAGAACTTTTACCATTAGGGTGATGTATAAATAATATGACATTTCAAAACCAAGAGAATTCAAAATCTGTTTTTTCTTTCTCAGAGCAATTGTCTGACCAGACCCAACATCTACCTCATGCCAGACATTGATCTGAAGTTGGCTAACAAATTGAAAGATATCATCAAGCGACATCAGGTAACAGATGTGGTCACTTCAGAAACATTGTGTAGCAGTAAACATCTTGTAAAGCTCAACCAAAGTATCTTTTGATACTAAGTATCAAAATACATAGATACTGGTATGTAAGATACTAGTATCCTGTAGACACTTTGATTTCTGTTTATATCTGTGTTAAATGAAAGTTTTCTCTCCTTGGGTTCTTAGAGCACCAGTTTTTTTTCCTCTCCACTCACCTCCGATTCTAAGCCTAGAGTAGCTTTTTCCCCTTAGCATTATTGAGATCTAATTGGCACACCGTTGTGTAAGTTTAAGGTGCATTGTGTGATGATTTAATACATGTATATGTCCTAGAGTAGCATGTAATATAGTCCTTGGGGCAGAGTCATCATGGTCTCGTTGTGAAATGCACTCATGTAGCGTAAAAGAGACCAGTGAGCGTATTCTGTATCTCCGTGACCACAAAGTCACACAGGGTTGGTGACACAGTTGTTGGTAGGAGATCAAATATTACTTCAAATAAACCTAGTCTTCCTTTTATTATGGGTCTTATGATATTTGTGGCTTTTTAAAAAAGTGACTTGCACCCTGGCTAGTGTGGCTCAGTGGATTGAGCGCTGGCCTGCAAACTGAAAGGTTGCTGGTTCGATTCCCAGTCAGGGCACATACTTGGGTCGCAGCCAAGGTGTGGTTGGGGCCAGGTCCCCAGTTGGGGGCGTGTGAGAGGCGACCGATTGATGTGTCTCTCACACATTGATGTTTGTATCCCTCTCTTCCTCCCTCCCTCTTCCTCTCTCTAAAAATAAATAAATAAAAATCTTTTTGGAAAAAAAAAAAATTTTAAAAAGTGACTTGGAAATTCTGTTTTCCCGGTAAGCTCACTAGTGTCTTGACTCACGTGTACCAGTCCTGTCTTCCCACATCCCCACCTCTTTCCTGTGTTTTAGGTTGGGACCGTGGTGCTGACTGCCTGTGGGTGTGTGACTACATGGGGCTGGGCTGCGGGCAGGCTTGTGTCGCGTGCACTGGCTGAGGAGACCCAGCTAGAAGAGAATTTTCTGAAATCATCTGAGTGACCGTTTTATCAGTCCTTAAGATTGAGTGAGAAGCCTCATTGAATATCTTTATTTTTTCTGTTGCGAGAGAGATTGCCAGCTAAGTTACGTTTCAGCATTTAGTAAAACATCTTCCAAGTTCCTAAAGCAAAGGTTCCTAACACTGCTTACAGTCAGAGATTTAGTAGTTTGTGCAAGTATATAAAACATGCCTACCAAGGAGAAAGGCAGTATGACTGTGCTTTCATGTTAGCAGTGTGAAATCCAGTTCGCCGTTTCACTGGCATTATGACTGAACAAACCACTTAACCTTCTTTTCTCCTTAGGACTGTTTATTGGAGTTGCTGTCCAGCGTAGCTTCGTTTCACGTAGAGTGATAGAGGACAGGAACGGAACCAATTAACCCGCTGGTTATTGCCTTCAAGCCAAAATTACTTACTCTAACTGCTACCAAGTGGTTCTGGACAAAGTTTTTTTTTTTTTTTTTTAAGATTTTATTTATTTATTTTTAGAGAGAGGAGAAGGGAGGGAGACAGAGAGGGAGAGAAACAGCAATGTATGGTTGCCTCTCACATGGCCCTCATAGGGGACCCGGCCCGCAACCCAGGCATATGCCCTGACTGGGAATCGAACCGGGATCGTCTGGTTCCCAGCCCGCGCTCAATCCAGTGAGCTACACCAGCCAGG